>CANTUT010000147.1:0-240000 GCA_947687605.1 Reutealis trisperma | reverse complement strand
TTTCTGATTATTTAAAAATTTAGTTTTTTTTGAATTTTGATATTTTTTATTATTTAAAATTGAAGTGGGTCCTATGTTTGGGACTCACATAACTTTGTTAAAATTGATTTAATAGAGATGTCCTAGAATTGCGAAGAAATTGATATCAAGGGGGAAATTGGTTCAGAAAAAAAAAAAAGAAAAACTTTAAGTCTTCAATTGATCATTTAGAAAAAGTTGAGACCCTAAATTGAGATTATCCTTGTATATATATGTGTGTATGTATGTGTTTATATATATATATATATATATATATATATATATATATATATATATATATATATATATATATATATATATAGACACACACACATAACCTCACTGGTATGATCGTATATTCCTTTCTCATTAAGATTTCTCATGAGCTTATGGATTATGTTTTTCAGGAGAGTAGTAGGATTTTCAAGTTGATTCTTCAAGGCTTTTCATTTCCTTGGGGACAAGTCAAAAGATGTAAAGCTCCAATTTGCATGTGTATATTTATATCAATTCTAGAGCTCCATGAGTGTCTAAGATGAACTTGGTCTTAATATGTATATTATGAGAGTATTAAAGATAAAAGTTATTAATAACAATGTTCTAAGTTTGTGTATCTTGAATGTGTACATTTAAATATTGAATACGAATATGAGAACAGGAGATTGTGAATTTGATTGTTGTAGTGAGGTTAAGGTTGGAATTAAAAGTGAATTTTAATTTGTAAGTTGAGACCTTGTGCAGATATTGTATGTGTTTTGTGATATTTAGTGCATGATGCCTTATTCGATTATAGCAAGTATGGGTCTTGCATATGGTTGGTGACCTTAAGTTTACCTATATCTTAGGACTATCACAACTCCTTAAGTTAGGTCGTGACAAAAGTAGTCCAACTTCAAACCTTTATATCGGAGACTTTGAAGCAAAACTTGCACCTCCCTATTTTTTATATTATGGATTAGCCAGATAGGGGAAAGAAGAATTTCTAACACTTTGGGCACAAAGGACACGATGAGTTTCTCTTCAGATTCTTACCCCTTCTTTTAAGATAGTTACTAGGTGAACATCTTTTACTTATAGAGCTACAATGGGCTAGCCTTTCTCGAAGTTAGAGTAGCTCTTAAGCTTGTTCATCAAGCCTTAAGTGCTTTGTTGAAAAAGGAATGTAGGGGGGAGATACTATGACTTAGAATCAGGCATTAGCAATCCTAGAGCAAGTCTTTGAGAGGACCCTTTTTTAAGCCATTTTCAGTAAAAAGGGATTTGGGCTTCAATGCTAGCTAAGGCAAGCAGTAGCATCTTGTCAGTTCTTCATGTGATAAAAAAAAAAAAAGAATTGCATATATAATATAAGAAAGGGCTTTAACTTTCTCTACATAGTGGATCCATAGTTAATCTTTTTCTATAGTTTAAATGGAATTCTGTTCCTCAAGAGGGAATTTACCATGGATAGAATCTATAGCTATTTCAGCTATTGTTGGAACTATAAGCCCATACCCTAAATGCTCTAACAGCTTAGGAAAGCTCACAAAAAAAAAAAAAAAAAAAAAAAAGAGAATAAAGTAAATAGTTGAAAGATTTCCCAATTTAATTGAAAACTCTTACTTTCATCAAGATTGGTGCCCTTTTTTTTTTTTTTGTGAAAGTGAAGAAATGCTCCTAGGGTTACAGTTCTTCACAAATCAAAATTCTCAAAATTCGACCTAATTCTAAAGATTTTCAAATCTCCAAATTGGACCAAACCTTGGTCAGCCTACCAATAAGCTATTAGGAACTTTACTCTTAGGCAATTGGGAATGTGAACTCATGGTTAATGGTAAAGAAAAAAAAGCTTTTTATATAAATAGGGGTAAGTCAATCAATAGAGTATAAGCCATAAAGATTTTTATGTAACTCTATATTAATTCAAAATAAAAACCTTCCTTACATAAAAAGACTACTCAAGGATGAAATAAGACTACTAATAAGCCTTATTTCATCTCCTTATTAGCTAAACCTCCTTTATAAATGCAAGACTACTCTTTTGTCTCCTTCATATATCATAATTTATTAGCTTATTTCATGATAAATTAGGACTAATAAATGAGAATTAATAATCTTATTTTATCAATCATGGAATTGGGGTTTTAAAAAGTTCTAAATTAGAATTTTTGTAAATATCAGTTGTTTGACTAGTTAACAGCTAACATTTATCACTAAAAAAAATAACCAAATGTTTTTTATGTAACTGTTTGTTAGGATTTTGTCTCAAATTTCTAATTGGAATATGAATTACTCAATAATGATAAAGAAATATTTAAATTAGTAAGTAAGTAGAATTTGGATTAGAATAAAATATAGTGGTATACAAGTTGGATTTGGATTTAGATTAGAAATATATATATATATATATATATATATATATATATATATATATATATATATATATATATATATATATATATATATATATATATATATATATATATATATATATATATATATATATATATATATATATATATATATATATATATATATATATCTGTGTGTGTGTGTGTGTGTGTGTGTGTGTGTGAGGGATTGGGATCATAAAGTTGTAGTGAGTTGATTATTGTAGAGATTATAGTAGCGGCTTAGTATTATGCCAAGATAGTATGGTGAGCTACAAAGTGCATGAGTAAAGTGCTTTTTTATAAAATTGTGAGAAGTTATTTTGTGGGCGTTTATTTAATTAGTGGTCGTACTTTATTGATTTATTAGTGGATTTGTTAGGTGGAATAAGATTACGTCGAACCACGTTAAGCTTTGATTTCCTATTCTTTATATTACTTATTGTGTGAGGTATTTTTTTTCATAACAAGTAGTACCAAAGTTGTTGGTTCGAAATGTCTAAAATTGTAGGAATGACAAAATCAAAGTTCTAAGTGGAGCTTTTTTATGGGAAAAATAATTTTAGTTTATGGCAGGGTACCATAAAGGATATCTTTGTATAACAAAAATTAATTAAAGCTTTGAAAGAGGAGCAAATATTGAAATTAAGAGATGAAGAATAAGAGGATTTACAACAAAAGGCAGTAAGTACAATTCAATTGGCCTTAGCACCTAATGTCAAGTATGATGAGTTGAATGAGACTTCTCCAACTAGCTTGTGGAGGAAACTAGAAGAGCTTTATATCTCGAAATTGCTCAACAATCAACTGTATTTGAAGAAAGAATTGTATAAATTGAAGATGGATGAAGGTGATGATGCTCGAGACCACCTTAATACGTTTAAAAGGTTAATCACTCGGTTGGTTAGTTTATGTGAGAAGATTGAAGATGAGTTAATAATTCTTTTGGCCTCTCTCCCATCAAATTATGAATGTTTGATGATAACAATGACAGTTGAAAAGAAGTCAGTGATGGTGGAGGAAGTTACTCCTGTTATTTTAAAATATGAAAAATTGAAGGTGCTAAAAAACAACAATGATAGTGTAGCTTTTGTAGTAAGTTGTAGCTGTGGTAGAAATAATTCAAGAGGAAGATATGGAGGAAATAGTAGATTAAACTCAAGTGCCAGACCATAAGTAGACAATGTTGATAAAGAATGTTATTATTATCATGAGAAGGGGCATATCTAGTACAATTGTAGAAAGATAAAATAAAATCTTACAGAATTTAATCAATTCAAGAAGAGTTGCAACAAGTATATAAGTGCTGCAGTTGAAGAGGATGGATATGTAAATTTTGCAATTGGAGATAATGGTGTTTTCAAAACTTATGTGCTTACTATTGATGTGGTTGATGAAAAGAAAACAGCAGAGGACCCATTATGTGATGAGTGTGTGATGGATTCTACTTGTTCTTTCCATATTTGTTTGAAAAAGGAATGGTTTGATAAAGTTAAAAATTGCCAAGATGAATATGTGGAACTAGCCAATAATGAGAAAGTGGAGATTGAAGGTATTGGTAAAGTGAGAATTGAGATGCACGATAGAAGTGTCAAAACACTTGGTGATGGGATGTATATTCCCAAGTTTAAGAGGAATTCAATTTCCTTGAGTAAGTTGGATTCATAGGGTTATGGATGTTCTTTAAGAAGTGGAATCATAAGAGTTAGTTGAAGTGCTCTTGTGATCATGAAAGGTGAAAAGTTTGGAAAAAAAATCTTTACAAGTTAGTTGGTAGCACAATTATTGATTGTGTAGCATATGGTGGAGCTTGTAATAAATTGAAGAATAAAAGTTGAAGAATTGAAAATTTGATGGAATTTAAGTCAAGGTGGATATTGTTAGGATTTTGTCTCAAATTCCTAATTGGAAAAGGAATTGCTTAAAAATGATAAAGAAATATATAAATTAGTAACTAAGCAGAATTTGGATTAGAATAAAATACAGTAGGATACAAGTTGGATTTAGATTTAGATTAGAAGCCTATATATATGTGAGGGGTTGGGATCATAGAGTTGTAGTGATTTGATTATTGTAGAGATTATAATAGAGGTTTAGTGTTAAGCCAAGATAGTGTGGTGAGATACAAAGTGCATGAGTAAAGTGCCTTTGTATAAAATTATGAGAAGTTATTTTGTGGTATTTAATTAATTTGTGATTATATTTTGTTGATTTATTAGTAGATTTGTTATATGGAATAGGATCACGCTGAACCACATTAAATTTTGATATCACATTCTTTATATTACTTGTTGTGTGAGATAATTTTTTCATAAAGTTATTGGGAACAAAAAAAATAATAGGTACATCAAAAATTTTTACCAAATAACCACTAAGACAAAACATTAAATTTTTCTAAAAATATAGTAAAAATAGGGGAGATAATATTGAAACTCCCTAAATGGTTTGTAGCACTCTTCCTCCTTATTTTATAATTTAACTTAACTATCCTACCCTTATTAATATTGAAAAGTTAATCTAACTTTATTTTTTCTTAAAATACCGTGCTTACTTTTTATAAATTGTCAAGAAAAAAATGCTAATATAAAAATTTTAAGACTAAAATTAAAAAGAAATTATAAATTGTCATTTCCACCAATAACAGTTTTTCATATATTTTTTGTTTAATTATTTTATATACCATTCACCAATATCATTATCATTTTATTTTTCTCTTCTTTTTCTTTTAGATTTACTAAAAAAAAAATTGATTGTAACTTCAAAATAATTATTAAATTCCTCATTGCTAATAAGAATTTTTTATTTATTAATCCAATCAAGTAATATTTTTCCATTGCTAAAAAAATAATATTTTCTCTTTCTATTAATAATCTTAAGAATTTCAAATCAAACCCATACAATTAATTATTCAAAATTATAAAAAATAACTAAAATTTCATTATATTTATAATGTTTCTCAAATATTAAATTAATAGCAACTCAAAATAAAAATAATTTTTGAACCATCTAAAAATTTTCAAATTTCATGTCGAATATTAAAAAAATTAAAAAAAAGAAAATTTATTATTTAGATTAGATTCATATTTTCTTTAATTACATTTAGTACTTTTTTCATTGTTATTAATAATAACACTCACATCTTTTGAAATTCTTCAAAATTAAAACATTCACTATAATAAAGGAGCACATTACCAACAGAAAAAACCGTCAGTAATATAAAGAAATCTATTGGTAACTGAATTTACGAACAGATTAGAGACAGCTAGTGCTCATTGTAAAAAATGTAGTAGGTAAATATATGCATACGGTTTTCACTATCTGTTGGTAAATTTACCAATAAAAAAAACAGTCAGTAAACCTAAAAAACCTTCGCAAAAATGTAATCTAAAAATTAATAAAATATTCAGGTGTCATCAATAATTTGTCAATAAACATAAAATAAAAATTAATAAAATAATAAATATCCATCGATAATCCATCGGTATTACTAAATAAAAAATATAATAAATATTAGAATCCATCGCTAAACCATTGGTAACTGAAAAATAAAAAATATAATTAATATGAGGAACCATCGGTAACCTGTCGGTACATGAAATTTAAAAAATAATTAAATATTTCGCTTTCATTGGTAAACCATCGATAAAGTTGTAAATATATATATTTTTAAATAATTAATTATATATTTTGCAGTCATTTAATTAAATAATATAAATATAAAATTTAAGATTATGCAATTTGAAATAAATTTAATAATATAAATATAAATAAATAAAAATATTTACAAAACTATATATATCCTAAAATAAAATCTAGTATATACAAATATAAAAAAACAGAATATAAACCTAATTATTTAAATCCTTCACCTCATCGCCATTTTGATCACCCTCTACGCTATATGAATCTATAATTATGCGTCAATAGTAGTAGCATTAGAAGCAAGATGATCCACAGTATGGTGAGGAGTAGATGGAGGAGGTGCCATACAGTCCATAGATAGCCCAATCCTATGGTACATAGCCTGCATGAACTCCCACATCCACTGGTCCATGCGCTCCTCCATCCATTGCTCAAGCTCTTGCATTAGCTCCGCAACTCACCTGTCAACCTCCTATCGTATCACTACAAATGTAGGAGGTAGTGGATCATATGAGAAACTGACACTGTGATGTTCATAAAATGATCATGCTTCAGAACCAAGCTAGTAGATCCGGCCCTTCTCCCGTCCCCCATATAGCCCTGATGTATAGCTCTCTCTCATCCATCAAAATGGACTCACTGGATCAAGGGGGATGGCTATGACATTTGCTTCCGGAGATTGTTGATATCCTCCTGCATGCATTTTAAGCAATATTGGAGTAACTAAAAATATCTATAAGTTTACTTGAACTTAGAAATTATTATTACTTACATAAATTTGTTGTGATCACTGGTCTATGAATGTCTTTCCATTGTGCTTCTTTATGTGTATGCATGAAGACTTCAAATAGAGTAACATCCTGTCAGTAGTAGTAGCATTAGAAGCAGGATCATCCATAGTTTGGTGAGGAGCAGACGGAGGAGGTGCCATACAGTCCATAGATAGCCCAATCCTGTGGTACATAGCCTGAATGAACTCCCGCATCCACTGGTCCATGCGCTCCTCCATCTGTTGCTCAAGCTCTTGCATTCGCTCCGCAACTTACCCATCAACCTCTTGTCATATCGCTACAGATGTAGGAGGCTGTGGATCATGTGAGGAACTAGCACCGTGATGTCCATAAAATGATCATGCTCCAAAACCAAGCTAGTAGAACCAGCCCTTCTCCCGTCCCCCTACAGCCCAAATGTATAGCTCTCTCTCATCCATCGAAAAGGACTCGCTGGATCAAGGGGGACGGTTGTGACATCTGCTCCTGGAGATTGTTGATATTCTCCTGCATGCATTTTAAGCAATATTGGAGTAATTAAAAATATCTATAAGTTTACTTGAACTTAGAAATTATTATTACTTACATAAATTCACAGTGATCGTTGGTCTATGAATGTCTTTCCATTGTGCTTCTTTGTGTGTATGCATGAAAATTAATAACTTTTACAAAATAATGAAATTAATAACATGAAATTTAAAAATTATTGACCAATCGCCGGGCATACTCCTCCATAGAGATAGATCCCCAGTATGCTTAGACAGTCCACTCATTGGATTGCCTTTATCAATCTTCCTATTCTTGGAATTCTGCATGGAGAGTCGCTGGTAATTTGCAGATTGCCAGTGCTCCTGCAACTTCTTCCACATCTCATTAGGAATCCAATCCTCATGCTTTCCCTTCTTCTTGATGTCGTGGATGAAGTCCTTATATCTAACTGAAGCCTTCTAAAAAAAAGGTTGTCTTCATGAAGCCGTCGATTGCCTAGCTCTAATAATAGTGCTTCTGTAATATTAAAAGAAATATAAAAATTATTAATTAATTAACTAATAATTATGTAAAGTGAATTTAAACAAATATAGAAAAATATTTAAATTAGTATATTAAACAATTAATAATTAATTAATTAATAATAATGTAGAGTTAATTGAAACAAATATAGAAAAATATTTATAATACATACCCTAAACTCAGTCCAGTAGAACTGTTTAGTGCAATCAGGCACTCTCTTTCAACACAAACAGTTAGGATCAAGTTGGTTCCAGAAGATCTTCCATATCGTCCAGGTAATCTAGATCGGCTGCAGGTTACAAAAAGAATTAAATGTTAATTTTATATGGAGTACAAAAAAAAAACATTACAACTCTTAAATTATTAAATACAAAAAATGAAATATATATACCATCCCCAATATAGTGACACGTTATCTATGCTCCAAATTTAGCAGAGTTAACTGATCATCCTCACCTATTGCTCGTGTGGATCCAAATGGTCCAAGTGCAGTGGTAGGAGAGGCAGCATGTGCGATAGTAGCAGAAGATGGAGCATAAGAAAAAGGGACGAAGCTGGTCACAATCACTACACCATAAATGGTCTACAGTAACACCAAAAAAATATTGCATTAGGCCCTATATACGTTACATTAGGCCTACGGCAACACTTTTTAGGTGTTGCATTTACGCATGTTGCTATTTTATCTATGGCAACACTTTCCTTAATCTAATACAATACTAGAAAAAGTGTTGCAATCTCTTGAGCTAGTGCAACAATTTTGGCCAAAAAAATAAAGCAACACTTTTCAAGAGCAAATACAACACTTTTTAACTCAAACATTTAGCAACACTTTTTAATCCAAAAGCAACATTTCTTTCCAATTATTTAATGCAACATTTGGCAGCACCTTTTAATCTAAATGCAACACCTTTTATATTTAAAAATGCATCACTTGTTTAGCCTAATTGCAACACTTTGTAAGATATGTGCAACACTCTTTTTTTAGTGTAAAGCAATTCACTGAAGAAAATGCAACATTAGTTTTAAAGAATTGAAATATTTTTACAATTAATGGACCAAAGCATAATCATTCAATTAAATTGGATCAAAAATATAAAAATACATATACTATCATAATCATTCAAAGAAATAACTAAAAAATAACAAAATCCTAAGATTACATCCACTACCAAAATTCAAATAAAGATCACCGCTTGAGAGAATGCTTTTTACAACTTCATCCAAGTACTTTCTCATAACAAATGCCATGAACCTAAAAAAAAAAATTGACTTCAAATTAATAAAGAAATCATGAATATTAATATTAATTCTAGTCACAATCCAGCATATATAATTAAGCAATCAATATCAATGTCAAATACTGGGGAGAGAGGATAAATCTAAAAAAAAATATAACACAATACTAGCAAGCAAATGAAAAAAAAATGCATATGAATAAATATATAAAATAAAAAAATATAACTTGTATATCATTTCATTCTGAAAAGCAAAGAGGAAAAATACTAAAAATATGTTTTTGGGCCATATATCATTTCATTTCATTCTACAAATAAGAAAAAAGTCTTGGTAGTGTCACATGCAGAAAACATTAGAAAGCATAATATATTTAAAATTCGGAAGTTAGTATATACCTATCATGAGCTCATGTATCTATATCCAAATGGTTGAAAACCAAAACTTTCGTATAAGGGATAAATTTAATTATAGGAATATCATATAGAAGTTACAGACGCATGGCTGATGGACCCAAAAACTACACAAACTGCTGCTACTACTCACAAAAACTAACTACATTCTGAAGCTAATTATTTTGAATCCCATGTATTTCTGTTGTTCTAATTCTAGGATGGGATTTTTTTCCTTCCCAATTAAATATTTGTATATGATTTTCCGTTTATAAATTTTAATAAAATCAATACCAAAATTCCATTCATTAAAATAAGAGAAGGTCAAATAGTGAAGTACATGCAACACTTACTTCACTTATGAATTGTCTCCTATAGATCAGCCATTGTTGCCTGCATAACACCAAAAAGACAAACAATTTCAATTGGAAATACACAAGTATCAAGTAAAATCAAATCTTTAATAGGCAAAAGAAATAAAAAAAAAAAAACTTAACTTTCTTAATCCAAAATCAAAATCAATCAAGCACGAAACATAAGGTTCAAATGGAAATTCTTAATTTTTCATTTCAAAAGCTTCAAAAGATTCAAGTTGACATACAACATGTTCTCAGTTCCATAATTTTATCACAATTCTAGGCCATAGAGTTGCTAAAATTGGAAAACTCAAAATTCACATCATTGCGTTAATAACATAAAACAAAATCATCAAACATTAATTATTTATACATATTAATATTAGTCTCCTTCCATATACTTGTAAATTGTTGTATTGTTTCTCAATTTTTTCCCTTTTCCAAGTGCACATTGATCAAGATTCACAATTTTAATAAAAAAAATGAAAATTACCTTAACTCTCATACAAAATATTGGCATTTCGCTTATAATATGAGATTATAAAACTAAAATAGTTATTTTATAATATACTTATTTCATTTCTATAATTTATATATATATATATATATATATATATATATATATATATATATATATATATATATATATATATATATATATATATATATATATATATATATATATATAGACAAGTCTTTCGTTCAAAACTTTACAATTAGTCATACAAGTGCAAAATTATAATTTGATTCACAAACCAAATATCAAAACATCACAAGAATTTTCAAATAACTAGTCCCCTTGCTATTTGTGATTATTTCTTTGCGAAAATGGACAGGAAAGTAGAGGATGCATGAATTATGGGTCACAATTTTAATAAAAAAAAATGAAAATTACCTTAACTCTCATACAAAATATTGGCATTTCGCTTATAATATGAGATTATAAAACTAAAATAGTTATTTTATAATATACTTATTTCATTTCTATAATATATATATATATATATATATATAGACAAGTCTTTCCTTCAAAACTTTACAATTAGTCATACAAGTGCAAAATTATAATTTGATTCACAAACCAAATATCAAAACATCACAAGAATTTTCAAATAACTAGACCCATAATTCATGCATCCTCTACTTTCTCTGTCCATTTTCGCAAAGAAATAATCACAAATAGCAAGGGGACTAGTTCTTTTATTACCCTTCATAGCACACACTTTACAATCAAATGACAACATAAGAAGCCAAAATTGAACAGTCAGTTACACAAAGCCAGTAAGGACCAGACCCAAATGATTAAGCAACCCCATATATTCACTTTAAAGACCAATAAAAAAGTATCAACAAAATCTCCACACCATTGCAGTACAAAATCAAAAAATCAGTTCTAACCATTTTCCTAACTTTTCAAATTTGGATTCATATTTTGCATTTTATTATTTTTTACAATTAAAACAATGATAAAATCCATAGAACAATCTATTCCTCATTATCAAATAATCACAACCAGAATACAAAGTCAATCCAACATCAAAACAAATCATAAATCAAGGAAAACAAGCAGAAAACAAAGCTCATCGAACTAAATCAATCCAGACCTTAAAATCCAAAATAATTGAGCACCAAAGATAGATTCAAAACCAAAATTAAACCCAGTAAACCAAAGAAACCAATAAAAAACTGCATTATTAAAATCCAGTAATCATGATTCACAAAATTTTTTCAAAAATGGGATCCAAAAGATAAAATGAGTCATAGAAAAATCTAAACCCTTTTTTCTTTTCTGAATGCCAAATTTAAACTCATACTCAAACTCAGTAACATCAAAAACATAAAGCAAATGGGTCTCACATATACACTTCAAGCACAGAATCAAATGAAAAGAAATTAGTGAGTTAAAGCCCGATTACCGAAACTGAAGACCCATTTCCAACTTTGCAAGACCATACCCATTTTACCTTTTTCAAGCACCAAAGCCGATTGTATGCGAATCAATGAATGAAAAACCATTGGCAAGAAAAGAGATGATTTAACCAACAAATCGAGATAACCAGACCTGAATCAAAACCAAATTATTCACCACCAATTGATTCGAGCGTGAGTGAATGAGGAGAGGTAAAGGGAGAGTAGGGAAATAAGTGATGAGATGGGTCAGTTATGGTAAGGAACAGAGAGAAGTGAATGGATTTTGTGAAAAATTGAGGAGAGTTGGTGATGATGGATGGTGAGGCAGATCGTTGGGTTTATAAGAGACGGTGGGTATAAGTTTTTTTTTTTTTTTTTAGAGAACTATGATGGTGATGAGTTTTGGACTAAATTCTCAAAAAGAGCTTGAGGAGGCGCCGACTATGGTTTAGTGAGAAGGTGAGGGTTTTTTAAGAATCAAAGATGGGGAGAGTTTTTTAGAGAAGATTAAAAGAGGGACTGAGTATTAGGTTTTGGGTGAGATTTTTTTTTTTGAATTAATTATAATTCAATAAAATATTTTTGAATAAAATAATTATATAATTAAATAAACTTAATTAATTATATATATATATTTTGATTTTTTTTTTTTGCTTTTCTTGAGAACTAAAAATATTTGAGAAATTTAAATTTAAAAAATAAATTTTTATATTTTATGAAAATTGTATATATATTAAAATTATAATAAAATAGATTAGACAAAATACAGTGTCTATAACACTTATATTGCTGAATTTTACAAGGGAAAGTTGCAATTATACAAAAACAAACATTAATTAGTCAACCATTTTTTAGTTAAAAAAATTGTTGCAAATAAAGAGTAATAAGCATTTAATTCTTTTTTTTTTTTTTTTTTTTTTCCAAAGAAGAGCAATATGTCATTAAAAGAGACTAAAAAGCCAAATATATTATAAGAGAAAAATTGTTGATTTTTTTAATTTACTTTTAACTATATAACACTTAAAGTGTTATTTTTATTTAAAAGTATTGCATTACCTTTTTTTTGTTATTTTTAACAGTGCAACACATTAAAAATATTGCATTTGTTTATTTTTTTTCAATTTTACTATAGTGCAACAATTTACAAGTATTGCATTAGCTAGAATAATATAACATTTCTATTAAAGTGTTGCATTAGATTATATGTGATGCAACACTTCTAATAAAGTGTTGCATTAGTTTTTTATTTTTCACTTTTTATGAGGTCTAATGTAACACTTTACACATAATGTTACATTAGATGAAAATCAATCCTATCTAAGGTAACATGTTTTGAGCAACATTTTCATTATGTGTTGCTGTAGACCATTTATGGTGTAGTGAATTGACAGGGCAAATGTGGTGGCAGGAGAAATAGGAGTATGGGTAGATGAGGTAGAAGTGGGAAATGAAGAAGTAGAGGTATCTAGAGCAACAGAAGCGGCGCTAGTGCGAACATGTGATCCTTGATCATGTGGTAGAGAATGATCAAGATCTGTAGCACCTTCCGCGTGAGGTGGCACACGTCTCGACATATCTATATATATATTATATAATTACATATGCATATATATAATAAAATATATATTTAACATCTATAAATTATAATTAAATAAATTAAATCTTCTTTATATATATTATATAATTACATACATATATATATAATAAATATATATTTAACGTCTACAAAATTATAATTAAATATATCAATTATTTTTTATTAACAAAAATTTAAATCTCATAATAAATACATATTATGAACTCACAACTCACAACATAATAACATTAAAAAAAAATTGATATACTAAAATACAATATCCAAAATATAAATTTCACTAAGCTACAATTTTTCTAATTCTATTCATCTTGGTATTTTTACTTATATGTATATTTTTTAATATTATTATTTTAATTTTTCATATTATATTAAATATTAATTTTATATTTTTATTTTCACTATTTCTTCGTCAATAAAATTTTCTATATTAGGATCTTTAACTTATTATTGGTTTATACCATAAATATATTCATTTATTTTTTTATAATTTTTATTTTGAAATCTATTTTTACTCCTAATATAACATTTTTCCTATTTTTTTTCAGTTTTTTATGAGATGGATTTTGGATTTTAAAATTAATAGAATATTTAAATTTTATGGTTCTTTTTTAATTTTTCATTTTATAGTATATTTTATTTCACACATAATGTCTTAATTTTTGGTTTTTTATGAAATACATTTTAGATTTCAATTTTTATAGCATGATTATAAATTCTTACTTCTTTTTTATATGCTTCGTATTTTTAAATATTTTGAAGTATTTTGTCTATTAAAAGGCGAAATTTAATATTCTACATTTTTTTTGTATTTTATGAGATACACTTTAGATTTCAAAATTAATGGCATATTCCAATTTTATGGCTCTTTTTTAATTTATAATTTTAAAGTATATTTTATTGCACCCCTAATGTCTTATATTTTTTGTCTTTTTTATGAAATGTATTTTATATTTCAGTTATTATGGTATATTTTGAAATTGAAAATTTCTTTATTTTTTTATTTTAAAGTCTATTTTTTTTCCTAATTAATTTCTTCCAAAATCTTAAAATATTTAATGAAATTATTTCATTTTTTTGTTTATATTTTTAGGACATTAATATATTTTTATGAATATATATTTTTTATTTTCAAGGATATTGAATTCACAAGAATATGTTGAAATTACAAACATATTTGAAAAAATTACATAATTACATGCAATAATTTAATTACAAACAATCATAGCAAATTGCAATTTTCTCATACACACAAAAATTACTAATTCACATTGATATATTTACAATAAAAATACAAATTTAAAACAAATTAATTTTCTTGGATTCACAAATTTATGATAATTATAAATTTTGAACTAATTTAATATATCTACCTCTTAAAGTGCAGATCAATACGATTGTACGATAGCTTACTTGGCAAATGAATTGAAAAATTTGCAATAATACTAATTAATAAAGTACTAAAAAACCAAAAATCATAAAAAGTAATAAAAAATAACAAATTATAAAACTATAACCATAATTAATACAAAAATTAAATACATAATTTTATTAAAAAAATTATAAAACTATAACCATAATTAATACAAAAATTAAATACATAATTTTATTAAAAAAATTAACACATAATTTCTAAAATTAAAAAATAATTATTTTCTACCGACAAATTATACCATCATCACAAAAAATCCTAAAAATTATAAAATTATATAACCATAATTTAATACAAAAATTACTAAAAATAACTAAAATCATTAAAAAAATCCTCAAAAATTTACAAATTATAAAACCATAATTCCATATAAAAATTACATACATAATTTTATTATAAATAAATTAACACATAATTATAAAATTAAAAATATTATTCTTTACCAACAAATTATATAACTAAAAAATTACCAAAAGTCATAAAAAAATATTACCAGAAATCATACAAAACAAATAATAAAAATTATATAACGGTAAAAACGAAAATAACTAAAACTTACAACCACAATAACCAAATCACAAAATCACATAAAAAACCATAATATATAAACACATTCCCATAAATAGATTCACAAAAATTAACAAAACATATATATAACAAATATATATATAACAATAAATAAAAATAAAAATGCAAAAAAAAAATATAGTACCTGGCGGACGGTGGCTGGCGACCAAGACACCAACAACGGAGAACAGCAGAACAACAGGTAGTAGCAGTCTAGGGAGAGAGAAAGCAGAGCAGGGAAGATGAAGAAGAAGAAATAAAGAAAAGAGAACTCTACATTGGATATATAATTCAATAATACTAATGGATTACCGACGGACCACGTGCCATGTGGCAGACTACTTACTATCAATAATAGATCGGTAAATGTTTCAAGGGGTGCTAAAATTTTCTGCCATACTTCTGGCGCACTGACGGTAAGTAGCCATGTGGCAGACTACTAACTATTGGTAAACCATCAGTGTTAGGTTAAGACATTACCAACAGTTTGTTTTTATACCATCGCTATTTCATCGGAAAAGACTCCTGCCATTATTTTTCTCCATAATTTACCAACAAATAAGTTTCTTCGGTATATTTTATTAGTAAACCGTCAATAATTTATCAGTGCCTGCCTTTTTAATTCTTTACTTTAATTCGATCACTGATCCGTTGGTAATTACAGATGGATTTCATTTCGTCTATAATTTTCATTGGTAATGATCTCTTTTCTTGTAGTGATTTATTCCATTCAAGTATAAGTTATTAGTATTTTCACATAATCCTCCATGAAATATTGCATTTTCATATGACTCAATACTTATTACAACTTTATATATAAGGAAAGTATATTTGAAATATTAAAACATGCATTTTTTATTTTAATAATTTAAATAATAGTGGGTATTTTTTTTTATTTGGAGGGAGAATTTTTTATTAAAAAAAATAATAAAAGGAAAATATTGTATTTTAAGGAAAATAAAGATAAATTATTTTTTCTAAATTAATAAGGCATATTAATTTTTCAAAATTAATAAGAATATGATAGTCAATTTAAGTGATAAAATAAGAAGGAGAGTGCTATAAACCATTTTGAGAGTGTCAATATTGCCTCCCTAAAAACAATTACATGAAAAAAGAATATGAGTTGCATTTTCTTACGTGAAAACAAAATGAAACTATCAATATTTAGACTTTTTGTATTATAAAATAGATGGTCAATCACATACAAATTATTTAATATTAAAATTTCGATGAAAATAACTATGAAATAAATACTTCATATCAATGAATATTAATTCATAAAAATTTATTTTTCTAATAAATTTAAAAAGATTATGAAAAAAAGAGAATTAGTTAGATGTTTATCTTATTTGACAAAAAAAAAAAAAAAGTATTATCATAAACGTGAGTAAAGGGTCTTAAGTAATGGAATCCACCAAAGGTCAGAGTCAGTAGTGGATCAAATCCACAAAATTATGCCCAAGAAGGGAAAAAATCGTTATGCTATTTAAGAAAGGTAAACTTGGCTAAATTTGAATTTAAGATTGAATTTTAAAATTTTAGCATACGTTTGATAGGTTATAATAAAATAAAATATAATATAATTAAATATATTTTTAATTTAATATTTATATTAAAAATATATTTGATTATATTATGCTACAATATATTATTATAGCCTATTAAGTGTAGTATTAAATATGAGATTCTCTATGAGAGTTGTAATAAAAAAGAAAAAGAAAACTATCTGTTGTGTGGGAATTTAATTAATTTAGACATGAAAAAAATATTAAAAGATTAGTTATCCATTTAAATATTTATTTCGTTTTCTTTGAAAATAACTTATTATTAAAAATAATTTTTTAATAACAATATTTTACCATTAATAATTAATTTCTTTTCTTATCCCTTAAATTT
This sequence comes from Reutealis trisperma, assembly GCA_947687605.1. Taxonomy (NCBI): domain Eukaryota; kingdom Viridiplantae; phylum Streptophyta; class Magnoliopsida; order Malpighiales; family Euphorbiaceae; genus Reutealis; species Reutealis trisperma. Next base: position 222,803 of record CANTUT010000147.1, on the reverse strand, counting down.
CTAAACAATAAATATATTTACTAATCATTTAATTTTTTTTTTCTTATCCCATGGATTGAAGATTATATCTTTTTCTTTCTCATGCGAAAAAAATCTCAAATAATGTCTTAAAAATGGCTTTATATCTTTATTTTTTTTAGTATCGAGAAAAATATTAAAATTTAAATTATATACTCTCTCCATTTTGAAAAAAATGGCCATTAAAAAAGTTAGTTTTATTTATAAATAAGTGGCCATTTACCAACTCAATAAAAAAATATAGTAAAATACTAATTTACCATTTTATTTTCTAATTACAAGAGATATTTTCTTAATTTATATTATAATTAATAAGAATATTTTTGATAATTTATGATAAAATTATTACTATTTTAAAAATAATAATTTTTTTTAATAATAATTTTTTTCATAATGAAAGAAATATATATTACCATTAAATTATGTCCAGGTATGCAAAGAAGGCTCCATACTAAGGTAACAAAACCTCATCATTAGTATGTAAGACTCTTATTAGTAATGCGGCAGCCGCACTTTCCAGGTCAAGTTGTTAATTGTATCTTCTCTTTTTAATTCCTTCGGAAAAGTTGATGGATGGCTCCTATGTCCTAATTAATGAAAAATTCTTGATTCCGACACTTGAAAGGTAATTTAATTAATTCATCACTTTATGGTTTGGCTTTATAAGCAAAATTATCAAGATTGTCTCTAAATATCTCCTCATGTGGAAATGTTGATGTGGATGTTACTAAAAATCAAATATTGATCATGATGATAAGCAAATCACCAAAACATCCATTTCAAAGGTACTTAGCGTTTAATTACACCGCACAAAATTCTGTGGTCGTTCTTGCATTATCCTCAAAGGAGTAAGTGTCTTTGCGTTGCAAAATCTATTTGCTATATTATTTTAATTTCAATGATGATGTGTTATAATTATTCACCTCATAAATAAAACATTTTCATTTAATTTTTGCAACTATATATATATATATATATATATATATATATATAATTACCCACCCTAAATTAAATGCATAATTATTGCTAAAAATGAATATAATAATAATTTTTTCTTAAAAAATCAATGTTAGTTTAATTATTTTCAAGTTGTAAAATAATCACGATGTGTTCAAGGATGACTCGTGATCCTCAACACATTGTCAGCCAATCCGTTGATATTCAAAGTCTACAGAACAAAAAGATTAAAGAGTTTAGAGAATGTGTTTGAAAGACCACCTTGATACTTAAGTCAGAAGAATTGGAATATGGAGAAATTAGATAGAGCTTAGAGCAGTTCGATACATTATTCTATGGAGAAAAACAAGCTATTTATAGGAGATAATTTAGAAATTCAAGTATCTTCTGGAGATAGTTAATATGTTGCAGTATTATACTTGGAGATAGATTGAATAAAATTTTGTCTGAGTATGATGCGGAGTTCAAATTACTAAATTCTATATGGATGAGGAAGAATATGAACAGGTTTATCCAGAGCGACCTGTCCATATTAGAATGTATCAAATCTTAATAAAGGAAAAAGAAATAAAAAAAACAAAGTTATTACTTAAAAAATTTAAAATTTGTACCATAACATGTTGACTTTAATAATTAGTATTGAAATTGTTTTAAGGATTATAAGATTTCAAATCCAAATTTGAATAGGAGCTAAATATACTAAAAAAGAAAGTTGATTATCTCAATTTTGGGTTCAATAAGAATTTCGAATTCTCTCATTTCCAATACATGTGAAAATAAATAAATAAAATAAACTTTATTTAAATGCAACAATCGACAGCTAGTGCTGATATATAAGAGTTCAAATTTAATTTGTATAAACCTAACCCTAAGCCCTGATTAATATAATTTTCTTCATATGAGTTGCTGGCTAGCTACTAGCCACTCAATTAATTACTACATAAATATCAAAATCAAAATCCAGAAATATACGTTTGGTCTATCACTTTAAAAGCAAAAGGCAATGTAGAATTTGTTAATTTAAGGCTTAGTTTTGCTAATCTTAGTTATAATAATTAATCATATCAATCAAATTTTATGAGCTGTTTCACTTTCCTTAGGAGGAGTTATGATTTGGAAGGTATACAGTACAGTATTTAGTAGGCTTGCCTGGTTTGTACTCAAACAAGACTAGCAATTCTTCTGTCAATTACTAACTAATTGTTTGTCCAAATTTTGCTAACATAAAGGGACCATCTAGCTAGCCAACTTCTCTTTGTTTTTTTGTTTGTTTGTTTGCTAATTAACCTTAATTAATCAGCAGCCAGCCAACTTGGAAATTAATTACCAGCTGGTCCAACTTCTCTTTTTGAGTTATCACCAACTTTCTATGTTGATGATTTTTTTTTTCATTGGAATCATTGCAGGTTGGGTAAGTTATGTTAATCTTATCTTCTTCTTTTTTTTTTTTTTTTTTTTTTCTTTAAACCATATGGTCATGATGAGTAGTTCCTCTCTTTAAAGAGTCTAAGATCAAAAAAAATAATAATAATAAAAAAAAATCTTTAATTTATTTGATAGGAAAAGAAAAGAAAAGAAAAAAAACAACTTCGTATTTGGGTGTTTAGAAGACAAAAAATAATTTAAGTTATTAAAGATAAAATAGTATTATTAAAATATTATTTTTAGTAATAAATAAAAAATATCAGTAATAATAAGTAAAAAATATTTTTTTTATTCCTATAAGGAAAAGAAATAAATAGTTGATGGGACAACTAGTTTCTCATTATCTTTTTTTTTTCTCCTACTTATTAAACTTCTAAACAATGGATAACCATTATCCTCATTTTTTCATCATTTCTTTTATATTTCATCTCCCAAATTAACTCTTAGGGTTCTGGTAAACAAAATAATAATAATAATAATAATAATAATAATAAAATTAACCCTTAATAATAAAGTTGAAATGGAAATAACTAAATTTGAATTATTTTGTTAATTGGAATAACCTCTAAAATAAAATTAAAATATTTTAAAATTTTTATTATTGAGAGTGTGTAGGAATAAGTGGGAATAGAAAAAATAAGAATAAAAATTTTAGGTGCAAAGTAAAAAATCATAACATGAAATCAAAGAAAACTATTCATATTTGTTTTCAAATACTTTTTAGTTCATTCAAGTTTTGGCTTTGCATGAAATTATTAATAACATATCTACATTAAGATAATTATTGCTATTTTCTTTTTGTTTTCTTCTCCCTTTGATTGGAATGGATCCTTCTATTTTATTTTTTTATAGATTTTTACCAATATTGTATACAAATTTTATCATTAAATCAATAGAATTATTTGTTTAGATTTTGTTGAAAGTCTATTGTTTAATTCTGTGTTCATGTTCTATAGTGTTATTTGCATTGTCATGTTTTATCTACTAGTCAACAAATGGAGCTTTCTTTCTCTCTACATGGAGCTTTCTCTAACTCTTCATGAATTCTTAAATCAGATCAAGTCTTTTCTTGATTTTTAAACCTGTGTATTTATTCTAGTCCACTACAGTCTTTTCTACCAACTACTAGTTTGATATTTTTTGTTTTATAACTATAAACTTCCAACCTTCTATTCCTTAGTATTTCAGTGTCTTTATTGCTCCATGGATGATTCTAGGGGTCCTACGGATATTTAATCTCTAATAGCAAAGACAGAATGCCTTCAGTGCAAGGATCCTATTATTTCTCTCACTTCCACTTCTACCAAGATGGGCTCGACGAGTAAGTTATTCTAGTAGGTAAGGAAATCACTCTTAAGAATATTACTATTAACACTACTAGAGCAATGTTTCATAAATCCTCAAAATTAAAGAATAATTTTGGAGTCAAAAGAGAGGAAGGCAACATCTTCGTTTTTGAATTCTAAAATGAAGATCTCTTCTCGGTGTTTCATGGTATGTTGACAATAGCTTGGTAGTATTGAAGAATTGACCCCCTAACTAGCACTCCACCAAATAGATTTCTCCAAATCTCCATTGTGAATACATATCAAAGGCCTCTCTCCCTGGACCATATGAATCTTGAGAATGCAATGATGATTGAGGATATTTTTAAGGGGCTCATAGAAGTGGAAAAACAGGACCCCAACCTAGTAGGATGGAGAACAACATGGCGGTTCATATCCTTAGTAGAAGTTGAAACTCCTATTTCTCTTGTCTTTTGGATTAGAACAGGCTCTGATAATCTAGAATGGATTAAATTTAAATATCAAAAAGCTCCCTAATGTTTGTTATCTTTATGGCATTCTTGGTCACATTATCAAAAACTACTTCAACAAGGAAGATGAAATCTATAAGGCATCCTTAGAATGGGGCATTCTAGTGTAGGCCTAGCATGAGAGCTCCATTGGAGGGAGATCATTCAATAGTGCACTAGAATTCCTCTAGTTCTAGTTAACCATCTTGATCAAATAAGACTCTTGTCTTTTATGGAGAAGGGAATAGTAGACCGAGTTTAGGTGAAACCCATTCAATAAGTGTTAGCTCCCATTTGCCTTTGGTGAAGCATTGTAATTATGCATTTGGAAATGAGAGTTGAGTTAACCTTCATAAAGCCATCTTACACAGAACCATTGATTCTAATTGTGCTCTAACCATTATGCCTCTAATCACATCATCGAGCTTTATTCCAAACAAGGAAATGGTTAATGTGGTACCTTGAGCCATGTTGCATCAACTATCATACAATGAAGATGCACTAGACGATCAATCAATAATAGATATTTTGGTTTCAAATAGGGTTAGTGGATTTAAAGTGCAAAATTAGTTGGGTTGGGCCTAAAAAGTTCCCTCCTTAAGCCCATCTAAGCTTATTTCTAATGCTAATTCTACATTTGGGTTGGGGCTGTAAGTTGCCCAATTAAAATAGCCAAAAGCTCACTTCAAAGAAAAGGGCTAATTCCTTTCAAGCCTAGACAAAATGTTTGGTTCAAAGCCTCATCAGTTGTGTCATTTTTCTTTGTAGTGAAGAATTTGATACAAGAAAGGGGTAATAGTAGATCTAAAACTGAATCCATCAAACCATTTTCTCACACAAAGGTCTTAGACCTTTCTAATTTACTAGCAACAATGACAAACCTAGATTCTCTCTTCAAAGAGGATTATCGGTGGAAATGGGACCATTTTGGAGATTTATAATCAATGATCTTATGAGGAAGGAACATTCCTCAGTTTGAATTGATGAGATTCCTGCAACTTTGGATGAAGCGCAAGTGAATAAGGATGATGTATTGGGTTCTTCTGAGATGCAAATGGAGGAAGATAGTGTTTTGTTAGACTTGAACAATGGTGTTGGTGGCTCACCTAAAGTCACCAAATGGCTATGAATCTTTTTTTATGGAACTATCAGAGATTATTGTGCCCATTGATAGTTAAAATCATTAAGGACCTCATCAAGAGACATAGTTCCTAATTAGTATTCATTTTTGAGACTAATAATACTACTGTTTACTTGGAAAAAATTAGGAATAAGTGTGGTTTTGAAGAAATGTGGTCTGTAGAACCAGATAGTCAAGCAAAGGGTTTGCCTCTTTGGTGGAAGTAATCAATTACTATTAAAATTTTGGATTCTTCTCGCCCTTCTATTCATACTCGGCGTCTTTGCAAGGATAACCAATAGAGTGGTATCACTTATTTGTCTATAGTGATCTAAAAAGAGAAAACAAAGAACAAGTGCTGCTATAATGGCAATCCTTACAACCAGTACCTAATAAAGCATGGGCTTGCAAAGGGGACTTTAATAATATTTTGTGTTGTAGAAAAGCATGTTGGGAATTCAAGCTTAAACCATTCTATTTAATGTTTCTAGTAGTGGCTTAATTCCTGTGAGCTATTGGACATTAGTTTTAAAGGCAACATCTATACCTAGTATAATAACAAAGAGAGGAACAATAATATAGAAATCAGGTTAAAAAGAGTTGTTACTGGAGGCTCTAATTTGCTTTGGCTATGGTGATTCATGAATGATCAATAGGCTTTGACCGCCACTTCCTTATTTTTTCTCTAGATAATCCAATTTGAAAAAGGCATGATGGATTTAAATTTGAATAAAAATGGTTTGAGCACCAACACTGGGGTACTGTATTGAACAATATGTGGAACTTTAAGCAAAGAGCTATATATTTGAGCAACATTAATTAAAAGCTTACCTTCTGTGCTGCATCTCTCAAATAGTGGTACCAAAACAAAGTGGATAATTGATCATTATTGGAAGATGGAAGAATAATTTTAGCTATATATCTCATTTGAAATAGCTTAAAGAAGGGGACAAGAATACAAGATTCATTCATGCCACTACCATTCAACGAAAATAGCTTAGTTCTATTCTCAAATTATGAGATGATGAGGGTAGATGGACTAAAGGAGAAGGGGCCATTAGGGACTTAGTTTCCACTTTCTATAAAAAGCTTTATACCTAAGAAGGGGGGCAAGATGTTGAGATGGTTTGGCTGCAGTCAAAGAAGTTTTCTTGCTTGAGATGAATTCCGCATTGTTGGCTCTATTGACTAAGCAAGAAATACACAAAAGTTGTTTTTAATTTTAGGGGTCTCAAAGCACTAGGCCCCGATGGCTTCCCAAGTGTGTTTTACTAAAGATCTTGGAGTGTGATAGGCCCTGAATTAACTGCAGTAGTTTCTAATTTTTTTATTATAGGAATCATGCCTAGGGAATTAAATTCAACAAATATAGTCCTAATACATAAAGTGCCTTTCCTTACTTAAATATCACAGTACATGCCTATTTCCTTATGCATCCAAGACTATCATTATAAGGCTTAAATCGTGGATAGGGAATCTAATTCATTACATCACATCATTCAAGATAGCACACTAATTGTTCATGAGTTGATTCATAGAACTAATTGATCTTCAGCTAAAAAAAGAGTTCCATGAATATGCAATCAAACTTGATATGCTTAAAACATATCGTGTTATTGAATGAGACTTCCAATTGGTTGTGTTAAAGAAAATGGGGTTTGTTGGCTTTTGTCCAGCTAATTGGTCAATGTGTTTCCATGGTTTCTTGCCCTATGAAGGTGAATGGGATGCCTTCAGAAAAATTCAAACCCACGAGGGGCCTTCACCAAGGTGATCCACTATCCCTCTATCTTTTGCTAATTATTTCTAATGCTCTATGTTTAATGCTAGATGAGGTAATGACGAAAAGGGAGATATAAGGTATCAAGCCAACTAAGAGGAGTTCAAGAATTAATCACATGTTATTCGTAGATAACACCACACTATTTGGAAAAGCTTCTATTATGCAAAGATTTCCCATATTCAAAATATCATCCATCAGTATGGTATTGCATTGGGCCAAAGAGTTAATATTAAAAAATCCACCATATTATTCAGCAAAGGCATCCCTTTGGGTCAGAAGAATGAAATCTTAGCTCTTATTGGCATGAAGGAAATGGAAAATGGTGACTCTTATTTGGGCCTCACCACTTAATAGGGTCATTCCAAAATAGAGGCTTGTAGATTCCTGATGAATAGAATGTAGCAAAAACTAACTCTTGGAAAAGTAAACTACTATCACATAGAGGTCATTTGATTATGGTTCAATATGTGCTTTCTACCATCCCAATGTATTTCATGCACTATTTTAAGGCGCCTATAGGTATGTGCTATAAAATGAATAATATCATGTCAAATTTTTAGTGGGGTAGAGATTCCTTTCACAAAGGGTTTATTTTTGTAGCTTGGGACAAAGTCTCAAAATCCAAATCAAAAGGTGGCTTGGAATTTCAAAAATTGGAATTCTTTAATTTGGCCTTATTAGCAAAAGCAAGCTTAGGTGCTCCTGCTATTTCCTGATTGTCTATGGGTAAAGATTATCAAATCTAGGTACTTCCCATTTTCAACCTTTTGGAAGCAAAGAAAGGCAATAACAACTCTTGGGGGTGGTAGAGTCTCTTGGCAACTAGAGACATTCTCAAGGAAGGAGCTAGAATCAATGTTGGGAACAGATACTCTATTCGAATTTGGGAGGACCCCTAGCTACCTAACTTACCAAACTTTAGAATTCATTCTTCCCAACCTAATCAACCTACAGTTCATAGAGTAAAAGAGTTTATTTTTTGATAATTGTAGGTGGGATTTGGTAAAGCTTAGAAGTCTTCTCTCTCCACTAGAAATTCAATCTATCCTTAAACCCTCATTGATGATGCAGAAGCTAAGGATGAGTGGGTTTGGTATGGAATAAAAATGGTTCCTTCTCTGTCAAGTCAGCCTACCATAAACTGGTAGAGATTAATGTTCAGCTTTAATATTAAAAGTTGAATGGAAGCAAATATGGAAACTAAGTGTTCCCCCTAAAGTTTCTTTATTCATGTGGAGAGCATGCTTTAATTCTTTAGCAACCAAAGAACAGCTATTGACAAGAAACCTGGTAGAAGACATGACATGTGGTATTTGTCATTTGGTCTAGGAAACTCTAGAACATATATTATTTTTTTGCCCATATGCTCAAGCCACTTAGTTTGCCTCATCAATTTATTTTTGCTTGAACCCATCTTTAACTCATAATTTTGTTTTATAGTGGAAAAAAAATTTGTTGCTTCCAGCTTAAGGTGTTAATTCAATGATGCCAGCCATGGCAATCATTCTCTGTTTGTCAATTTGACTCTCAAGAAATGCTTACAGTTTTAATGGTAAGAATCCTGATCCTAAGTTTGCAGCTGAAAGAGTTAATCAGTGGTGTATGGGTTATTTTTCTGCATAGAATCCTCAAGCTGCTTCCTTTAGGACACCTCCTTTTGCCTAGAAAGATATAAATAGCTTCTTCTGGCCTAGTTGGTCTAACCATTGTATGCCAAAATGATCAAGCAACTCTGGTAAATGGGGTGGCCTTTAGGAAATTGGTGAGATCAATAGTAATGGTTGAGGCATAAGCTTTACTTTTGGCAATGAAATTTGCAGTTAGCTTGGGTTACAATAGCATTATAATTGAGGCAGTTTGCCATCTTCTAATCCAAGCTTATAATGTTCCATCTGAAGCTTGCTCTTAGGAAATTAAATCTATCTTATTTGTTATCAATAGCTTTAAGAGTGTTTTAACTGCATTTTAATTATTTTTTTGAATTGTATTTTATTTGTTTGAATTGAGAGATTTGCAATAGATTTACAGTAATTTTTAATACATTTCCATTCTCATTTCTTATCTAGAAACTAAATAAGACCCATCTCATATGATATTAGATTTACACATATTTCCGTCCATAAACTTTATACTTTAGAGTCCTTGATTAATAATTTTTAACATATTTTAAATTTAATCATATATATTTCAATTCATAAAATTTAAAATTTGTTTTACCTTAATATATGAGTTGTTAATCTGTTATACTAAAAAATCACCTAACAAAAGAATATTATAAGAAATAAATAAAAATTCCCATATCGTTTTTCTAATGGCTGCATAATTAAAAGTTATTAAAATACTTAATCTAAAAAATCTCAATAACTTTTCAATAATTTATTTATTTAAAAAAATAGAAAATAGATGTGCAATTTCTAGATTCACGTGATAAAAATTTCCATAATATTTGTGGCTGTGGTGAATGAATATAATGTGCAACTTTTTTTTTTTTTTTCAACAGCAAATTCATGAGTAAAATTTCAAATTAAGTCCAAATTCACTTTTTGCTAAACGGTACAAAATCTCATGTAAAACGTGCTTTTTAACTGTTCACCTGGAGGCCTGAAGGCGCTTTTTCCGTACCATCATCTTGTCTTCCAATTCCAAATGATACTTTACAATTTCAAGATAAGGATTAAATTAAGAACCCAACATTGTTTATCATATGAGATCTTTCGTGCATTATAGTTAGTACTCATAAACATCAATATAAATAATCATGCATTTTAAAAAAAAAAAAATCATAAACAATTTGGAAAAAAAATCATAAACATGTTTTTTAAAAAAAAATTAGGAATGACTATCAAGCCAACATTTTTTTTAAATAAATTTAAATTTCATTAATAATCAATAGCTGAATACAAATTTTAATAAAAAAAATCTTATATATAATTAATTATCCTAATAAGAGTAAACTGATTCACATATCACAAATGTTCAATAAAACATTCAACTATTATACAGTCGATTTTGAAAAACTGTAACTGTAATAGTGAAACAATACGATAAACTATTGTTTTATTTATAAGCATTTGAAATGCAATATTAACAAATATAATACCAGACTCATAACTAAAAAAATAACTTTCAATAAAAAAAGATATAGCAAAACTTCTAATGAAAGAAGAAAAAATATTATAGAAAAATACTATCTAACGTAAAATAATAAAATGAACATTATTATTTTAACAGCAGTAAGTACAAATTCACCCACAAAATATATGGTAAAAAATGAGGATGGGAAGGCAACGACAAAAATAAGGAGACAGAGAATGAAATTGAGTAAAAAGAGTATCGAGCGATGGTAAAAGAGGACGTGTAAGTAGATAACGAATTAATGAAATTTCGGTAGTAGATGTGATAATAATAAAAAGGATGAAATTATACATATCAAATCTAATATAAGATATTAGAATCTCTATCAATCAAAACAGAAGATTGGCTTCAAAAAATAAAATTTAAAAGAGAACTAACTAGAAAATAAGAAGGAAAGACAGCTAGATCAAGGCAACACTTATAAACATGTTTTGAATAAATATAAATTGATATTCTCTCCTTTCTAAATTATTTATCATTTTGAAACATTAATTTTATTTTAATTTATCTGTGACTTTAAAAGATTAATGAAATATCAATTTTTTTTTAATTTTTCTTTTATGACTTTACATATCTTTAGAAAAAGATAATTTGTTATATACTATTTATTAATTAATTTAATCGTTGTTTATCAATTTTTTTATCATATCTTTATTTATTAGTCTTAAACGGTGTATAACTAATTATTACTATTTAGGTACGATATATTAACTTAAGGCTTATTTTATTTAATTATAAACATCATTAATATTTGTTTTTGATAGCTAGCCATTGGAAATTAGTGACTAATAATTACCAATGTACACTTCTTGGTAAAAAAAAAAAAAAAGAATTTTATTAACTATTAGTCTTTGGTCATACTTTAGGTGGATTTAGTTATATATAACGTATACAATTTAAAATATTTAACTTTGTTAGATTATATAAATAAATAATCATAAGTTTTTAATTTATTATTCTAATTAAAAATATATGGATAATTTTAATTTTTCTAATTAAAAATATTTATTTATTAAAAAATATTTTATTACATATCTAAATAATAACATTTTGGTTGACTTTTTTTATTAGCTATTTTTTAGCAATTTATTTTCATCCTGCAAAATTAAGACGTAACTATGTCACAGACGATGGAGCTCATGATTCCAAGTTGATCAAGTGACTGGTCATTTTAGTTTTAGGCCAATTCTAGTTTGAAACTGATACATGATCACCTCCGTTACAAATAACCAGCATTAATATAAAATGGATAAATTATTATTTAATTTTAAAATTTAATCAAATTAATTATTTATTTTTATATTTTATGAAACTGATTATTTAATTTATAAAATTTTATTTAATTAATGAAATTAATTATTTTATCTAAAATTTATCCAATTTACTATTAAATTAAGGTGAAATGATGAAAATATGTGAATTAAAAAATTACTTAGGTCAAATTTTAAAGACTAAATTAGTTTGAATAAGATTATTTTCACCATTTTATTTTTATTTAAATGATAAATGATAAATTATTTTTTAATAATATCTCAAATAAAATCCTAATCGACAACATTGAAAGCATGTCCATTCGCGGGCAAAATCAGCCTCAAGATTTTTGTGATGAATGGGGCGCTACGCTAACCTCACGCAAATTTTGTACTTGAAAAAAAAATAAAAAATAACATCATTCACATTTATTTCAATTGGCTAATGGTAGGCCCTTTTATTTAATCAATTTCTAGAAAGGTTAGTTTTTTTTTTTTTTTTTTTTTTTTTTTTTTTTTAAGCTTTTTGAAAACAGGGTTAGTTATTGTTTAGATGTAATGATAATATAATATCATTTTAAAATTAAAAGTGAGTACTGATTCAAATTTCACTGATGTCTCTGTATTGCTAAACAAAAAAAATGTATTTGAGTGTGGTCAATTCATTTTATTAGAAAAAAATAAATATAAAACATCTTTTTTCTCTAAAAATGTAAAATTATTATTCTGATTATAAGTGTAAATTGTGAAACATCTAGGCAAATTAATGAAGGCTAATTTTTTAGATTATTTTAATTAGGATCTTTGTGTTATTGGTATTGGTATTGATTCTTTGGAATCTATGCGTCTAACTTTAGATATACAGATAGTCGGTCCATTAATTTTTTACCGTCAATTTTAAAAGGTCACACAAATTTGATGTAGATATTAGTTTTTATTGATGTGAGTGATAAACTCATATAATGGATTCACAAAATTATTTATAGGGGATTTATAAATATGAAATTGTAATTACAAGTAAAAATTCTAACTATTTCTAACTATGTCATAAAATACAATTTGAATGGGTTCACTATGTACAAATTGGCCCAATAAAGTTTGGATTATACATGGATCATGAGTTTGCTCAAATTTCAAGCTTAATAAAAAAGTTGGCCAATGCCATTTTGGGCCGACAATAATAAAAAGCTATAACTTTTATTTTTAATTTTCTTATGCAAAAGAAAATTCAGCATGGGAAAAGTAAAATATTTTAGACAAAATAAAATAAAAAAAAGCAAGAATATGCGAAAAAAATAAAAAACTAAACAAGAATATGGAGTTATTTTCACTGGTAGCTCTTCAACTATATTGTAACAAAAGTATTCTCTAACTTATATCTTTGTATCAATAAAGTCCTTTTCTTACGTTGTTCTTTTTATATTTTCATTTCCAACCACGAATCTTTTCTTTTCTTTTCAAAGAAACTTAGAACTTAAAATTTACTCGCCCCTAGACTCTAATATCATTCAATATGAGCCTACTTTCTCTCTTGCTAGAGGTGAAATACAAAGAACTACTCCTAAGGATTTTTAGAGTGTATTCTTTTGTTTTTGGTTTCTTTTAGCTTCTATATTTGTTGTGGTAGTGAAAGCTAGTAACAACTTTTTTGTTGAGGGAAAATTCCTCAAATTCACTTTGTCGAGAGTCAACTCTTCTAAATTCTTAGAAATTTTTTCTAAAGAATTGGTTAAAGAGTCTAAACAATCTATTATAGAATTTAATAATCTTATTACTAGATCTTTGCCTGCATTGTAATTTAAATGATTACAGTTAGGGTATGAGCAATTAGAAGATTTCTCGCTCATCCACTAAACATGTTAATGCACCAATTTGATCTAAAATAAGAAAGTTATAAAACTCAAGTTCTTAGTCAAAGTAATTTTTAAATTCTATGTCTTCTTAAGTCGAATTATTCTTTCGATCCTAGCTAAAAAAATTTTTAGACGTTCAATTCTATATTCATATTGAGCAAATATAAGATCATACAGTCTAAGACTAGCACTTAACTCTTCTCTTCTTGCACGAGTTAAAGCTAAATCCTTAAGCCAATCTTTATTAGTTGTTTAGCTGGAAGATTCATTTATATGCCTTGTAGATCGAGTATACTAAGCTTTCGCAAATACTTCAGCTCTCCTTTAGGTTCATCACCAGTAGTACCTTAAAAGATTGGAGATTATGGCTGCCCTTTCTCCCTCTTTAGAGGGACTTATAGATACTCTCTTGTTTATTAGATTGTTTTGAAGAATAAGGTATATAGAAACAAAATTCCTTCAAATAAAGACTTAAAAAGAAAATAAGAACTCTGGATTGAGAAAATATTCTTCTATATAGAGACTCTAAAGTAGTATTTGCTTCATTTACGATGTTTTTAAGGATGAAGTATGATCCTCAACACATTATCGGGTGATTTGCTATTCTTCAAAATCTACAAAACAGAAGGGTTGGAGGGCCCAGACGATATTCTTAGGAGACCACTCTAATGCCTAAGTCAAAAAAGTTATAATTTAGAGAAACTAGAGACAACTTAGAATGCTTAGAATACATTACCCCTCTTATGGAGAAAAAGAGAGCTATTTATAGGAGATCCTGGTGGTACGAACCCTTGTCAAAGTTGTATGTCTTTACCATGGTGTTTAGTATGGAGAAGGATTCATTTGTCAGTTGTTGAGTAGCATATGGATTCCCAGTTATACTAGAAGATAGACGTAGAGTCCTTGTTGGTCACAGTGTCTCAATGTCGGTGGAAATCGTTTGAATGATCCCCCTTTGGGTGAGCTAAGGTTCACTAGGGGTGATATGTTCGGATAAGTATATAACAATTTGCATAATCAATAAGGAGCTATATGTAGAGTTTATAAAAGCTAGTGTCTATAATATTGTTTGCCTGTTCAAAAGCAAAAATAATTAAAGCATACAAATAATAATTAAAGCAAACTAATAGTTGGTGCCTCTGGTATTGTTTACTAACTGTATACAATTGATAGGATTGCTATCTTATAGAATATAAGTTATTTTCTTTAGCATAACTTTTAAAGCACCTTTATCAGATAGTGCTTTAATATTTGTAGGTACTACAAAGAAAAAGCAATCTTTCAATTATTCACGTTGAGATTGACGTCACAGATGACTAAAATGTTACTCCACCATTGAGTTGGTGATAAAAGTGTCGATGTCTTTTTTGAGTTCTCTATAATTGATTGTTATCTCCTTGGCAAAGCATTGTTCTCTAGACGTAACAACCTTCTTCTATACCTTTATAATCTCGGGCTAGAATTTCAAACTAGGATCTTGATTAACTAGTCTCAGAAAATAACTTATTGATTTAATTAGTTATAGAAAACAACTTCTTTGTTTCTTTTTGCCCTTTTAACATTGTTAATATTCTAACAATTGGAGTATAATGGGACCAAATAGCAATAAAAATCTTACCATCTTCGAGAAAGACATAATTGTTTGCATAAATGGCCCTTTCTAAGCTAGCTTTAAAATTTTCAATCTTCAAATCTTTAGTTATAATCTTATTTTCTTCATACATCTTAAAATGAATTTTTAAATTTTGATTATTAACCTTTTGAGGTTTGACAAATTCTCTAGCCATAATAAGACAGAGATCCCATATATGATAAGGATATTGAATTGTTCCATCGTTACCATAATCCATAATTGTGCTAATCATTTTACAAGAAATAATTCTTGCATCTGAATTTAAAAACTCCATGGATTTTTGCACAATTTCTAAAAGTTATCTACATAGAGAACTACCATCTTTATTGACCTCATAATCTATGTCATGCTTGCATATATGTAGGAGAGGCTTTCTTTTTGACATCTCTGATTTAGGGGAGGCTTTCTTAGGAGTAGGCTTCCATATGATTGCCAATAAACATATGGATGAAGTATATAACATTCTTTTAATCATTGATCTAACAAGTCCATTTGCTTGATTTTTCTAGTGTATGCCACTTCATTTGGAATGTATAAACTCATTTCTTTAAGGAGTCTTCCTCTTTCAGTAATTTCTTGAAGGATGGCTTCTTCGTCCATTTTTCATATATCAAGCTATCTTTCTAGCTAGCCTGTATAAGATACAACTTCATCTATAAAGTGTTGTAATTGTTGGAAGTTTCTTTTAAGCATTCCTCCTTGCAATCTTGAACACAAAATAGACCCATCTCTAGATAGACTTCTTAAGAGACCTTTATCATAATTTACAAAATACTAGTAATTTTCTTTCTTACAAATATTTGAAATCTTAAAGTGGTAAACCCTCATGATTTCCATTTATTTTTCATAAATATTTTTAGATTCATTTTTGGAATCTACCATTGTGTTCTTTTAGGGGACCATTGTTCTTTATATATTTGTTGTTTATTTAAAATAACATCCCAATTAAGATCATAATCAGAATTTTTATTCTTAAAGACTTTTCAGACTTTTCCTCATTAGGAGTTTGGTTTGGAACCTGTGAATGCTCATTGGCTCTTTTGCTGGCCTTAGAGTCATGATTTAAAATGTCATTAGATCATTACAACTCTCCACTTGTAAAAGTCACAACTCTTCTCTTGTAAAAGATTTTAGTTTGTTACTTTTGAGAGTTCCTTGGCACTTGTACTAGCCTATTGATTTGGAGTCATTAAAGATTCACTACATTTTCACTAGCCTTTTGATTTGGAGTCCTTGAGAATTCACCTGCATTTCCACCAACCTTGCTTGAGCGATCGTGGCTACCCTCCTATGAAGGAGTTAGGCATTACGACTTCCTATGGCCTCCATTTCAACTTCATCTTTGGAGTTCATCCCTCTATTCCTCTATCTTTTCAAGGGCAACACTAAATTTTTTTGCAACCTTTTTTAGATAGAAATTTTTGGGATCACATGTTTGAGACATTAGAGGTTTTTTTTCCTTGTTCTTTTGAATTGGAGCTTTTCGCTCTACTTTTTCATTAGCCTTTTTCTAACTAACCAACTCTTTCCAACTTGCTATTTTTTTCTTAGACATTCTAAAGCAATATGCCCATTGACATTTACAAAACCAGTGAGTAACTTATTTTGGAGCTATTACTTTCCTTTTTATTCTTAAGGAATCAAAGCTATTGCTCTTAAAGTCTTTACTCCCATTCTTACCCTTCCTCAGATATTGCTTCTAGGTGTGTCTTTCCCTCTTGCAGATCCAACACATTTTGTTTTTGGTAGAAGGATCCATATACAAAATTAGACAATTCACAGGAAAGAGAATCAACTATTACATTTTTATCAGAGGGAATATATTCAATTTCAAATTTGTAATAACTAAACTATTCTTATAATCTCAAAAGTCTATTTTGCCTAGCCTCTTTGAGATTTAGATTCATAAAACCCTTAAGATAGATTGAATATATTTTAATAACAAATCTTTTTAGAGCTAGAAAGATATAAAAAACTTTTACACCATTTTTAATTGCTAATACTTCCTTTTCATGAATTGGATAATTAATTTTTGCTCCGTTAAAAGTTTAAGACCAATGCTTACATATTTATTATGGTTTTCTTCCTTTAATTTTTAACATTGCAACCTAACACTTATTTAAAGTATCTATCTCTAACACTAACTTATCGTGTTAGAAGATAAATTTAAACAAGGCAAAATTTTCATTTTTTCTTTTATCTATCTGAAAGCCTGAGTGTCTTCATCTTCCCAAAACCAAGGGTTTTTATTAATTTTTTTTTGGATAATCTATCTAAATATTTTGAAAGATTATTCAAAAACTGGCTGACATAGTTACAGTCCACTGAATCTTTGTACTTGCTTTCTATCTTTTAGTTGATCAAGAAAATTAACAAGTTTTTCATAGATATGGCTTTGAAGCCTAATTTTACTTTTTTCTATTTCTATCCTTGAAAACTTTTCCTTTTTTTTTTTTTTTGAAACCATTCTATCTTTTTTTTTTTTTTTCAAATAGAATCATACCTTTTTTTTTGAAGATATCAATCACTTGTTCAAGTGACTCATGTGTTCTTTTTGAATTCGACTGAAAACTAACACATTGTCTATATAAACCACACAAAACTTTTTCAATGACTTGAAAGCATTATCCATTTTGTGTTGAAACATGCTTAGAGAATTTTTAGGCTGAATGGCATTATTAACCATTCATACATCCCTTGAGAAGCATTGAATACTATTAGGGCAATTGATTTTTCTTCCATCTTCATCTGCCAATAACCACTTTTATGATCAAATTCAGAAAAGATGGAAGGTTGCTTTGAACTTACCCTATCAATAACATCTCCTGCTATATGGATCTTACAGCCATTGTCTGTTGTAACTTTATTTACTTGATGGTAGTCTATAATCATTTATACTTTTTCTTACACTTGCTCTGAATGATTAATTACCATAAAAGCTGGACTAGAATGTGGACTGTTACTATCCTAATAAAATCTTTTTCAAGCAATTTAGGAATATGTTTATCAAATTTCTCTATCATCTCATTACTATTTGTTATGTTTTTGGGATGAATAATAGTTGATGTGGGCAAGAAAATCGAAGAACGAGCTTTACAATTTCTAGAACAGAGGGATAGGGCTTTCCATGTCTGTTAATATTGAGAGGCCATGACGTTCAGCTACGGATGAGTTACAGGGCTTATAATATATCAAATTGAGGCTCATTCAAAGACCTATATTTGTTTAGGGTTTACCCAACACTACCTACTTTTGGACCTAAATTAAACTGTTTGAAGATGTTTTGGAAGCTTTAAAGTTTTTTGTTCGACTTTTATGCACTTTTTGGTCTATTTTGTCCTATTATGTTGTTTTGCCTTATCTTGGCCTTTTCTAATTTTAAGGTTTCACCATTAAGCATATAAATATGTTTGTTATTGCTTGAAAAAACAATTTTTGTTGGTAATTAAAAAAAGAAACCCTTTTCTTTCAATTTCGGTATTTCTTTGAAATCAACGATTTTGATGCCCAATTCCTAGAATTTATAGAATCAAAAACTTTTGGAAGATTACTTCTGATATTTGCGCACAAATCTATAGATTGTAATTATTTTCTCTAAAAATTGATAGCTTCGCTGAGTCAATAGTACTGGGATCTTTTATTTTTAACTTAGAAGTGGTACTATTTAAGATCTATAATTTTAATGGATCATCACTAAAATTATCAGCTAATTTGGCAAGAAACTTATCCCAGTCTATACCTTTTAGTTGGATGCTCTTTGTGATAGGCCTTTTTATTTTACTTTATGCTTTGAGCACAAATCATCGTACCATGGGGTACCATTTGGTTCTTTTTCATGATTTTTAAATTTATCAGCACTAAATAGACAATCTATCTAAGTTTTCACCATGCTGAGCTAGTACTATAAATAGCTCACAAGAAATAGATCCACATAGCTCCGAAATCTTGACAGGATAAAATCCAAATTTTAACTTGAGTTTAGGGGATTTCAGAGATGTAATTTTGACACCTTTTAAAGAGATGTGATTATCGTCTTGCACGAAAGATCTATTTCCTTTTGCCCATTTAAGATTGCATTACCTAAGATGATATTTTTAGGGAAGGCAAGAATTTTATTAATAGTGAATTTTTGTACTATTAATGATAATAGGAACCCGTTGTGCAAACTATGTGACTAGGTTGACCTCTCCACCTGCCATTCTTAATACCATTGGCTGGGTCTATGACTTCCATCATTTAGTAGAAAGTGCATTGGGTTTGGCACTATTGATCGTTGCATCTGTATCAACTAATACATCTAAAGAATAATCATAATAACTAGGAAATTTAAATATTAAAGAAGTACAAGTGCTCAAACTTGATTTCTTTATATTGCATATTTTTTTATGATGCCATGGATTTTGGACAAACCATTTCCCATACTTCCTTAAAAGGAATTGACCATTGTTAGGAGATTTGTTAGTATCTCTTTTGCAACCTCAGGAATAAGACTTACATGTTTAAGCATATGTATACTTTCCCGACCTTCTTCATCTTTATAGACAAGTAAACTGATGGTTTCGTATCCTATAATTTTTCTATATTTTGAAGATGATGATTGAGCATCCTCCTCTTGATTTGATGTTTTAGGAACTTCTTCTAAATTTATAGATGAAATAGAATTTCTATGTGAATTTTGCCTCGGTATTATTAAAGTAGATCTTCTAGGAAGATAAAAAATTCTAGTATTTTTCATATGCTCCTCTAAACTTAAAGTGATATTTCTATCTCTTTGTGTAATTTGAGAAGATCTTATTGACCTTGAGGTTTTTGCTGGTTCTTGAGAACCTAGCTTTTGGGCCAAGATAATTCTAAAGGATTTATTTATTTTCTATGGAATTTTCTAAGGTTGTCTGCTCTTTATCAATCAACTCAGTTATTTTAGATATGTTCCTTACTCTAGGATTGGTGGTATTTATTAACCTGAAGATCATCTTAGAGTGATATGGTAAATATTTAGCTTGGGTATTCATTCTATTCATATTTTTTTACTTAATTCTTAGGGCTAATAAACTAACCAAATAATTATCACTTAAAGACACCATACAATTGTGATAGGAC
The DNA here is from genome assembly GCA_947687605.1 of Reutealis trisperma. Taxonomy (NCBI): domain Eukaryota; kingdom Viridiplantae; phylum Streptophyta; class Magnoliopsida; order Malpighiales; family Euphorbiaceae; genus Reutealis; species Reutealis trisperma. The sequence continues at coordinate 202,734 of CANTUT010000147.1, read as the reverse complement.
TAAAATCAAATTGGACCATAGGTTAGGTTAGTCTATACACCTAATATCAACCGTTTTTGGAATAGATTTCATCTTTTATCTAACACAGCTACCATCACAGGACTATCTGTTGGTAGGTTGAACAGTGGGATAAGTCCTACTTGGATAAGACAAATATAAATGTATTAGAGCATACCCATTGCACTCTTTCTATATGTCAAACTCTTTATTATAAAGAGTTATCTCAAAAATAAAACTCTAATGGACTCTTTATCTTTAAAAAATAAAGAACAGAGTTAGTTTGGCACTCCATATCTAGAGAGCCAACTATCACTCTTTATTTTAACTTTAATTAATGTAATATAAGTTTCTACACACTTTATTTAAAATAATTTTAGTACTATTTTTTTTATTGGATAAACTTAAAGAATGAAAAATGAAAATAATTAATGCTTATGGGATAAAGTAAAATAAAGAGCGAAATATAGAGAGTCTATTGGATTTAGATAAAATTTTCTACTTTTTATCAAATAGATGCTCTTTATTAAATAAACTATGCTTTTTGAAATAAAGAGCACCATTAAGAATGCTCTTAGTAGGTATCCTTGGATTTGTTTACCATTGCTATAATCTTTGGCAAATTGATCAAAGATATGTCTAACATTTCTAGTTTTGTACTAGAAACTTAAGCAGTTGACTTAGACTGAAAAACATCTATTATTAACCTAAAATTGAACTTTGACTTACTATAAATAGCATTGGTGTGTACCTTCAGGAGTTTGAATTCTAGGTAACTCCTAAATGAGTCATCATATAGGAGTGATTCTCACAGTACCAGAGATGTATCCAATAGAATCAACTCTTTATCTATGATGCCTAGTCGTCATGAATAACTGGGCTATATATAAATCAGATTCATTAGTATTAGTTTCATATTTAGAAACTACTTCATAAATAAAATCTATTTTAGAGTCTATATATGAATATTCATCTTCTTCTATATGTTCATATTCTAAACTCTCAACTACAAAGAAAATTCTTTGCCAAATTTTCTTTTCACTTACTCTTCTGTGGCAAGCATTTCCTTTGTGGTCTTTTAAACCACACATCTAACTGTAGGAGTAACTTTAAGAGGTTTCCCTTGTGGACAACTAGGGGCTCTACTATATTTTTTCTTAAAAGCTTTTATTCTTTCTTTGTCCCTAATGTTGGTTCTTCTTCTAATAAACCTAGTGGGTTTATTAGACCCTTTTTATTATTTCTTTCTTTCTTTGATATCCTCTTTATTTTATATCCTTTAAACCTTTCTTTTGGAAGGATAACCTGTCTCATATCTTGGTTCAATTCCTATGGGACAACCATACCTACTTGGAATAAATTCTATATGAGAACAACAACTCTTATTAAGATAAGGAAGATGTTTTGTATCTTATCTTAGATTTCGGTACATGCCTTTCTCATGGCATACCTTATTGCCTAAATCTTTCCTCCTAATTCATCAACAATTTTGTCTTCATGTATAAAAAGTTGACATGCCTTCTTTGCTACTTCTGGCTACAATTCTGATAACTTAGCGAAGAAAAAGTCAACATGTAATTTTGAGCATCGATATCAAAATTATAATAATAATTTTGGAATTCACAAACATAATTATCAAAATAACACATGTCACAAATTTGCAGTTTTATCAAAGTCATTAAAGATTATTCTCTTTTTAGAGATTCTATTGATATTTAGAAATCATAGAATTCTCTTTTCAAGGCATCAATGATTAAAGCTAGTACATTATATGTTATTAGTGCTTTTCTTATTTCATCCCTAATGGAGGTTTGTGCTATTAGCTGATTCTAAAATTTTTAAGCATTGCTGACCATAGTGGCTTTGCACAATTCGTTGGTGTTTTCATATAAGTAGCTATCTAATTTGATTGTAAACCTAATTACAGTGATCCACTCATCAATTCTTTTAGACACATGTTATTCACAATCTAGATTAAGAAAAACTACAGGCCTAAGTACTGGCCTTAACACTATGTTTGAGAAGAGGGGAAAGGGTGGGGAATGGAAAGGGGATTGGGGAAAAGGGGTTGGGGAAAAGGGGGTTAGGGAAAAGGGAGTGGGGAAAGTGTTTTTTCCATTATTTGGTTAAGATGGGTAAAGGTGGGAGGAAAAAAATGTTAATAGTGATTTTTTCCTCTGAGTAAAGGAAAAGGAGAGAAAAAGATGAGAATAAAATATATTTTCATTGTGTTTTACACATTTGTTTTTGTTTAATTTAGATGTTATGCATATTTTTCTCTTAATTAGAAGCTTCTATACATATTTTGCTCTTATTAGAAGCTTGCACATGTTCTTGACTTTTATTATATTTTGCTCTTATTAGTAACTATTGTTTTTTATTATAATTATAAATATTATTATAATTAATATAATCACAATATAATTTTTTTAACACGAAGAATGCATATTATGCAATTATGCATTGTAATTTTATGGGTAGATTAGTAATTTCATTGTAAAAAGTTTTATTTTCCCTTTATTTTCTACAATTTTCCAAATAATACAAAGTATCTTTCTCTAGATTTTCTTTCCCTCACTTTCCATATCTTTCCAAACAATGTGGGGAAAATATCTTTCCCCACCCTACTTTTTCCCCAAACATATTGTAAAGTATAATCCCTAGGTATCAATTATTCCTTTATCCTATGATGATCATTAGGTTTATACACTGCCATCTTCGTAGCAAGAAGCTCATTAAAGGTTCTGTCATTTATATGTAGAGGAGATTCTTCTACCAACCCTATTGACTTTTTAAGATCTTGGGCTAAATCACTACTACTTTGATAAACAACTTTTTTATCATGATCTAAAATAAATGGAACCATTTTTTCTTTCCTTAATTTTAGGATCTCTTTTTTAGAAATGGGCTTAAATGAATCTACAAGTTTCTTTAAAGTATTTTTTTGCTTGACTACATCGACCCTTTCATTCACTAGTTTTCCTACCTTATATGCTAAGACTTTTCTTTATTATGGTAAATTGCTTAATTCTTCTTTAGCATGGAACTTTTCTAAGAGAAGGCTCACTTTATTATGCACGTGTGTGATGCCTCACCTCAGGACCGTTCGATCCACTAGGAGGGGGATCGAAATACTCATTTGGGTTCGGACTCACGATTAGACCTCTCTAGTTTGGATGGGTTAATTTTGAAAATGTTTTGGGACTCACAACCTTAATTTATTTTAAATGAAAAAATTAAGGAAAAATCTAATTATGACTCCAATTCAGTAATTTTATAATTACTTTACCCAATGATAACATCATTTGTCTTCGAAACCAAAGAGGATTTGGGGAATAGATTTTTGGTTTTAAATAATCTAAATTTGGCTTCTAAGTTTAATTTGGCTTAAAAAATTGATTTCACTAATGGCAATTGTAAGATGACAATTAAAATGCATGATCATGTTATAAGTATGGATGCATGAGGAAATTAAGAAAAGTAAGTAAAATAAAACATCCATAAGTTAAGGAGATTGCTCTTGGTGCATGAGTTGGGCAGAGAATTTTGCTGGATCAAAATTTCATTTTATCGATGCCGCAAAGCGGTAATCCTACTCAAAGACAGTGGATTAAAGTGGAGGGTTGAATTAATTAATTAATTAAAAAATAATTATCTAATTAAATAGATTTGAGTGGATTGATTAATTAATTAAAAATATTAATTAATTAATTGGATTGATGACTAAAAATAGTGATTAATTAATTAATTAATTGGATGATGTGATTTTAAAAAAGATTAATTAATTAATTTGGTTGGGAATGAATTAATAAATTAATTAAAGTATTAGTTAATTAATTAAGAATATGATTGATTGGAAAGAGAGAGAGAGAGAGAGAGAGAGAGAGGAACAAGTGGTTAGCAATTAACATAAGTTCAAGAGGTATAGAGAAATGAAGAAATGGAGGCTTATGCAAAATGAGATGGGGGTAGTTTGGGAAGAGGAAAAATGAAAAGACAAGAAGGATAAGGATAGAAAAAGGTTAAGAAAGGGGTAAAATAGAAAAAAAATCAAGAGCAAGGGGGACTAATACCGGTGGTATCGCCAAGGCTCTAGGCGATGCCACCAGCTTGTTTGGCAATACCATCGATAGTCCTCCTCTTTTTTTTTTTTTTTTTTTTTTTTTTTTTGTTTTTGAGATTCATGTTGGTCTGTATTGGATAATTTAGTATTTATGTAATAATGTACTTGAAAGCCCATTTTTCTTTTAGAGGCATTGCCTTTGAACCCCCACCTGTTAACCAGTTAATGGGACAGTCGTACCAATTTTGCATAACACACTAAACTTAACTAGTATCAAGCAGTAGCTTATCGGGAGAGTACAAAATTGAGGGTTCATGCTACCTTCTCATCAGAATTGTCTTGACCAAAAAATAATTATGATGATAGTGAACTCGAGGAAGAGAAATGAAATAAAGAACCAAAGTGATACCTAGGTCAAGGTTTAGACATGTTTAAATGAGATGCATGGTTAAATTTTAAGGGTTAAGGAGGATGGTGTAAAAAGAACCATAAGGATATTTAAGTAATTATTCTTAAGCATTGTGGGTGTAAAATATTACCAATAAATGAAAGTGAGAAAAAGAACTATAAGGATGTTTAAGTAATTGTTCTTAAGGATTCGTGGGTGGAAAATATTACCGATAAATGAAAGTGAGAAAAGAAACCAAAAGCATATCTATACTGATGGCTAGATATTTTTAGGTGAATTGATGGATATGGTTGATTCGGATGAAAAAGAGGGGAAAGGATCCAGAGGGATGTCTAAATTTGACATTTTCTAGTTGAACAATCTAGAAAGATTTTAGATAAAAGGTGTGGAAAAAAGAACCAAATTGATGTTTAAGTGAGAATTTAGATGTTTCTAGATGGAGGACATTATCAATTAAAAAAATAAAGAGAGATGGAAAGGAATCATAAGGATGTCTAGGTAATTTTTTTTAAACATTTATGGATGGAATTGATAGATTTGGGTAAAAAGAGGTGGAAAAAGGAACTGCAGGAATGTTTAGGTCACTAGATATTTATGGGTGAAATTGATGGGTTTGGATTATAGGGTATTGGTCAGCTTTAGAAAGATGTTGTTCAGCTTTGAGGAGGTACCAATAAGTTTTGGTAGAATGTTGGTAAGCTTTTAAAAGCCATTGATTAGTTTAAGAAGAATGTCATTCAGCTTTGAATAGGCATGGGTCAATTTTGGAAGATGTCAGTTAGCTTCGAGAAGGCACTGGTTAACTTTAAAAGGTGTAAGTTAGCTTCAAGGAGGCACCGATCAGTTTCTGAAGATGTTGATCAACTTTTGAGGAGGCACTAGTCAACTTTAGAGGACATTGGTTAGCTTCAAAGAGGCACCGGTCAGCTTTGAAAAATATCGATTAGTTTCGAGGTGGCACCGATCAGCTTTGAAAGATGTCGATCAGCTTCAAGGAGGTACCAGTCAGTTTTGAAAGATGCCAGAAAGGTTGCTAGCTCAACTTATGGATGATGGTACATAATTGTGGATAATTGCACATACATGTATGTTTGTGTATCGATGATGCATGTTTATATGTACATGTTTATGGATTCATGGACCTTTTGTTTAATTTCTATGCTATTGATGATTTGTGATGATGCCTGTAATGGATGATTGAATGGGTGCAAGAGGGTGGATTTATGAGTTTGCTTTATAAATATAATTTTTCATGTGACTTTTGCATCCATGAAGCCATATTTTAGCCACTACATATATTTATGGATTTAGAAATCGAGAAGGTGGAAAGGATCAATTTTGGTAGATATGACATTGTAGTAATGGTGATGATATAAGGGGTATAGGTTGATTGGGATTTCTTGAAGCCATGCTTTAGGTTTTGAGATCTAGTGGCCTGTGTATTTCATTTTGGTACTATTGAGAAGGAGCTGTGCCCTATTCTTGAGGAGTTCAGTGATATGGTTTGGCTACAACTCAAAGGTAGCTTTAGTGGTGCTAGGTCAAGAATTTAGCATTTTTAGATTTTTATGGAGTTTCTGAAGCCTGCCCCAGGATGTTGTTAGCCAAATGATTATTGGTGGCTTAGTGATTATGACCATTGTGATTGAGGAGTTCCATGATCTTCGTGACCAGTGAGATATGAAGAGGTAAAGGCTTAGGATAAGGGCCTTAATTTTCTACTTGACAACTAGGTGTCTGTTTCTTTATTCTATCAGTTGGGGTGATGCTAAGGAGATATGTCTAGTGCTTTAGATGAAGCAGAGCCATTTTATGGCTGGAGCTGTTTTGGTTGAGACATTGCTGAGTCTAGATTGCAATGCACGACATCTGAGGAGACTATTTCTCATGTTATTCTTTAGGTGAGGGAAAATCTGGCATTTCCTACTTTTTTTTTTAGAGGTGTTTAATGGGTGTCTGATCTTGGTTGTTTTGTAGGCTTGGCTTATAGACTATCTTAGGGTGGTGGCCTGTACAGTAAGAGGTGCTTATACTACTTTTCAGTACTGCATGTGCCCCATTGAGACTTAGTTAGATATTGGATAGGATGGTTGTTTGTAGCTTGCTCCAAAGGACATGTTTTGGCATTACCAAGGTAAAGGATTAGATCTTTCATGACCGAGGATCGGGTGTCGAGTGATTTGCTTATTGGGTTTGGCTTGAATGACATTTCACTAGGGGAAGAGGCTTTTGAGGTAGATGGGGTAGACTCAGGACATGCCACCAATTGTTCCCTTCTTGGAGTCTATGTGGATCATAGCTTCCATTGCTAGAGCTATTAGAGGTGGTTGGCTGAGTAGTTATCTTGCTGTTCGTTTTAGAATTTCATTTGGGACCATAGAGAGGCATAGTAGGTGGTTGATAAAAGTGGTTTAGCTAGTTGAAAGAGAGTGCCAGGCTGCCCGGCTGAGGAAAATAAAAAGTGACACAGCTGAGGAGGGAGAGACAATAGGAGGAGCCACTAGTAACGAGGGTGTTGTAATATAGATAGAGAGGGTGACTCGATCTTTAAAGAAGACTCAGGAATCTACTGGAGGTGTTTCACCACAGGCTGTAGTAGTGACTCAGGAGAGGGTTTTTGATGTGGTGAGCAATTTTGGTTATGCTAATACTTCTACTATTGCTACGGAGGGAGCTACAGACACTAGGAGGAGGGGTGTGACCATTGAGAAGATTATAGTGGACTTTAATTATGATGAGGGTATAAGAGATGTGCACCCTAGGAGGTAATGGAGGTTGGCTAGACTATGACTTCATATATGATCCTTTTACTTTTTGTTTAGTATTTTACTTTTGTATACACTTATCAGCTAATAGTAGTTATAGACGACGTTGAAAGGGCTATCTTTTATGTAATGATGATGGTGTCATGTCCCAACTTTTGAGACATGATGGTTCTAGAACATGGGAAGACATAAGGTCATCCATGCCCATAGAACCCACTCATACATATGCAAAAAAATTACCTAGGATCGTACTGAACCTCATACATTAACTTATTAAAACCTTTTATAAAGGAAAAACCTTAAGTTGCGGAAGCTAAAAATATACTTTATTACAATTGATAAGAAAATAATAGTAAGACTTCAAGTAGATTTTCCAACATAATATCTTAGAGTAAAGTTCCCATAACAACTCCTGGAGCATCTAAAGACTTATTATAACATGGTATTATTAAAACTTTGACAAAGGAATTTCCCAAGTGGAGTAGGTAGCTTGAGTGATCACCTTGCCTTCTCATAATGCTCACCTAGAATCACACAAGGAAAAAGGAGTGAGATAGATGCTCTCAATGAGTAAAAAAATACGACTTATACAATAACATATATCCCTTAGAAGATTTCATAGCTCATCGTTTAAAATTTATGATTCACAATTCATGGCTTGTAATTTAATAAGGTTTATAGAAATCAACTTATAACTCATAACACATATACATATAGAGTGGAGGCTGCTGCTTTGTCCACTTATAACATAATATAAAGTGAAGGCTGCTGCCTTGTCTACTCATAACATAATATAGAGTGAAGACTACTAGCTTGTCCACTCATAACATAATATAAAGTGAAGGTTACTGCCTTGTCCACATATAACTCATAACATGTAAAGTGAAGGCTACTGCCATATTCACACATAACTCATAACATAATTTATAATATATGAAGGTAATAGTAGCACTAAAGGATACAATCAAATGTAACAAAATAACAATAGGAGTTTAGCTTTTTTAACAAAAGATGAACAACAATATAGTTTCAGAAAAAATATAAGTTAGGGCAATAATCACAAAGGTATTATCACTGAATAATAAAAAATGGTTTTGGACCAATTATCCTTTGGCAACCCAAGCATACAAAGAAATCATTAAAATAGAAAAGAACTTGGGTTTCAAAATATCAAAGGTTCACAAAACATGATAGCTTGCACTTGTAACTTGAAACATAATGTTTACTCATACTTGTAGCATGAACACAGTGTTTACTCACCTTGTGGTTCCTTTGCTCCTAGTACACATAGCCTTTTTGAACCTCTAAAACTCCTCAAATTCTAACATAATATTTAATTCAATACTTAGTATTTATTTAATTATGATGCTATCCTATCCCATAAGTACCCCATGCACATATAATATTCACATACACTTAGAGTTGCACATAAAAGTGCACTCATCAATTGCACATCACATATTGACTTTAAAAGTCTTGCACACTTAGCCCTTATAGGCCCAAATGAAAACAAATTAAAATAATGTCAATACCCTTCTAAGGTCATTATAATATCATTATCTTAATATCAATTCACTTTAACAAACATCTTAGTACACTTAATACTTTCATACATATAAACTTAACAAATAACCTTTCAGGCATCATGCTTATCACATATGACCAATTCCTTCAATCAATCTCCTCATAGATTCAAGATCATTAATTCATTATTAACTCATCATACAACCTACTTCCATATTATCCAATCACATTCACATATTAATCCTAACATAAGGTTAAGATACCTTAAGTATCCCAAATTGCCTCTAGGCTAGTCTATAGTCATTCCTTCAACCAACATGTAATTTAACCATTTATCATACATAAATGCATTTCAATAATCATCAAAATATGTCACATAAAAATTATAGACATTGGGATAAAAATATCAATGTAGGCCAAATGCCCTATTCAAAGAAAAACCTGAATTTTCTTATTCTTCGCACTTTCTGTCTATTATAGTAATATGTAAAAACATAGTTTGAACCAAGATTTTTTTTTATATAATCAAAACAAAAATCATTTTAGAACATATAAATGTAGGAATTGGCTCACATATACATTCATATGCATGAAAATTTCTAATTTTAATTTTTAGGATGAAAAACCATAAGTTTTATTATTTTCGGTATTTTCCGGTCATTACAACAATATGTAAACAGGTGGTTTAAACCATTATTTTTCATTTAATCACAGAAAATATCAGTTTAGAACATCCACATGTATGAATTGGCAGCCATTGATCATAATTATGCATGAAAATTCCAAGTTTCAAGGTTTAGGGTGAAAATTATGAGTTTTCGCGCTTTCCGTTCATTACAATAATATTTAAAAACATGATTTAAATAATTATTTTTCATCCAAAAAAAACACATGTTAGTTTAGAATATTAAACATCATAATTCGGCAGCCATAGAGTTATTAACCCATAGAATTTTCTAACTTTCAAGTTCTAGAGTGAAAACATTGAATTCCTTTGTTTTCTGAAACTTTTTGGTCATTACAGAAATATGCAAAAATATAATTTAATCCAATATTTTTTATCAAAACACATCAAAAATCAGTTCAAAATGCAATGGTATAGAAATTGCCCCCCTTTAGTGATGTTTATGCATAAAAATTGTAATTTTAGGTTGTAGGATTCATCTTTGGAGAAATCGCGTGGAAAGATTTGTGTTTTCAGTAAAGAATTAAATTTCTCTTTCAAAAACTCACCCATAAGGAATCAAATCTGTAAAAATCAATAAACAAATAGTTCAAAATAATTTTCTCATAATTTATTTCATAGAAATCATATAGGAAATTGAAAGAGAAGAAAAACTTACGAATACGAGAGAGAAATCGCAAAATTGAAAGGTGTTTTCTTAATTTTGGTAGAGAGAAATATTTTGGGAGAATTTTTTTGTCAAGATACAGAAAAAATGGAGTGATGGCTATTGGAATGAGAGTGCTGGGCGAAATTTTCATTATATATTAGGATTTTGGGTGAAATTTCTAAGATTACCCTTAATGAGCTAGGTTAAGAGTGTTTTGGTATAGTGGGCTTTTGGATATTTAGGATTTTTATTTAATTTAGGGCTGATTATGGGTAATTAAAAATAAAATATTTTTCTTATTTTTTCCATTAAAATTTCCCCCAAAAACATTTATTTAAAACTATTTTAAAAATACTCAATAAATTATTTTATTCTTAAAAATTGCCTTTATGCATGAAAATTCATTTTATTTAAAATAATTTATTTTATGCTATTGTACTTCATATAAATCATTTATTTTACAATAATAACTCATATTATGCATATTAAAATTAATTTAACATGCCACATATTCATCAATCATATAGCACAAATATTCCCATAAAAGCATGCACTTAGTCTTAATAGTTCTAAGTCAAGCAAATTGGTCTTGAAAACTCCTAGAGTAGGTGTGAGTTGTTACAGATAGGTTGTATTTTGTAAACTTTGATCACCATTATACGAGACATCTTTTATTCTTGCTATAATTTCTACCTAAGTCGCCCTTTCATATTTTCAACTTAGCTAGCTTTTTCTATATTGTTTTTTTTTTCAGCTCTAATTTCTACTCAAGCCTCTCTTTAGGTTTTTGACTTGATGAGTTGCTCTAACTTTTGCCTAAATTACCTTTCGGATTTTCAGCTTAGTAAGTATTTTTTTTATTTCATTTTTTTATATATATATTTTTTTGTTTAGGCAAAAGGAATTGAGTGAATAAAGCATTAGGCACAAAGGAAAATGAGAATCCAATGTTTTGTTGTGCAAAAACAAAAGTATTATTTTTTATCATGATTGAAACCACACCTGAGTGGGGCTGCCTAAGTATCTCTTACATCATTTTTCTTTTATTCATTTTTTAAAGACAATCATAACCATGTAGTTCTAATTACATATGCACGAAAACAAAAAATGAAATGCATATATCATCCTTAGACAAAGTATTGCTTCAACTGATCTAGGTTATGAGGATGAGAAAATTTATTTTCATCCACATCCATGAGGATGGTGCCTCCATCAAATAGGATCTTCTAGAACTAGATTCCTTCTTGTAAACCTCTGTCTTTCACCTTCGTATTGAAATGCTTAGCTAGTTTTTGTTGATGACCCTGGATTTTGTATAGAGCATCCATTCTCTTTTAGCATTCAACTGGTCATGATACCCTTTGATATATTCTGCTTTCATTCTCTGTAGCTTCTATTTGATAGGCTTTATGTGCAGGATGGGATCTTATTAACTATGATGCTTAGATCCATCCCTGCCATGTCCTTGGGTTCCCATATAAAATCGTTGATTTTAGAATGCAATGCATATGATTTCTTTTCCTCTATGACATAATTAATTGATTCTTTTACCTTTTTTCATTTTCATTTTTTATTTTTTATGTATTATTTTTTATTTCATCTATTTTTTCTTTCCTTTCATTTTTGTAGATGCCACATTCAAAAATGAATTAAAAGAATTAAAGAAAAGTAGAAAATTCAAACTTTTCATTACTGATAAAATTCCCATCATGAGTTACATTAAAGGATAATATTGGAAGGTGAAATATGAACTCAGGAGGGCAAGACTCGAGAGACTCAAACTTAGAGAAAGATTTAATAGAAACAGACTTAAAAGACCTAGACTTAGACTTATATTTAGGTGACTCAGACATGGACTAAGACTTAGACTCAGACTCAAGTGACTTAGACACGGACTTAGAGGACTTGAGTATAGTAGGGTTGACATTTTTCTCAAAGTACTAATTATTGGGTGGAGTTTGAGATGGTTGGATGAAACTCGAGCTTGGTAGAGGCAATGAAGTTACCATTTGCCGGGTGGTTTGAAAAAAGGATTGGTAGTGATGTTAGGCTTTGGGCTTAGGAGCAATAATGTCTTCACTGTCAATATGGTCTAATATTTTATGCTTTAGTGTCTTATATACATTAGTTTTGTGTCTTAGTCCTTGATGATAGTCATAGTGCTAATGTCGTGGGCAAGACACTAGGAGGTGCTCTTGGCTTTAGAGGCTTAAATAGGGGAGCTTCCATAGGCTTCTTATAGACAGAACTTAGGGTATGCCTAGTTTAGAAAAAGTCCTTCTTTCTAATCTTATTGGCTAGTGATAGGAGACATCATTTACCACCCCTTCTCTTTGGGTGGTGGAGTTGGACTAGCCTTATCTCTTAGTTTTTTGTAAGCATTCACCTCTCAATCTCTTTGAGTCTTAAAGGCAATGGTGATGGTCTCCTCTTTCTTCTTAAGGAGGTTAGTGAAGAAAGTGCTCATGGCCTCTTGGTTGAAGGGATTTTAGGTGTTGGTAATGGGTACCTTTAAAGAAAAGAGAAAAGGAAAGGGTAAAAATTTACATTTGGAAAGGAAAAAAGGTGTATGAATGCAATGGTATGTCAGGAAAAGGATTCATTTGTTTGGTTAGTCATCAGTTAACAAATTTAGTGAGTGTGGTTATATGTTATAGGGTCACAGGCCACTGATTTTGGCAATTGGATTTTGGGTTTTTTTCTTGAGTTTTTCATGTTATGTATATATGATAATGTCATGATGCATGCCGAAAAATGTTTCATAGGCACATGTATAAATGTCTTGCTTATTATGGTACATAGAACCTAAGGTCAATGCTAGGGCGACTACATGCATAAAAGTGAGGGTGGTTTGGTTTAAGTTCTCCATTCCACTAGAACATCGATATACCTAACCATATGTGAGTCAATGAGCACCGTATGGGCCAAAAAGTATTGATTGCTCATTACACCACCAAAATGATCATGGATTCATTGTAGGGTGGAATGCTTTCTCTATCTCCTGACATATGCAAAGTGAGTTATTGAGCCAATGTTATTCACCGTCCAAAACTTTTCCTAAAACTAAGTTTTGACAAAGAGCCTTTATTATGCAAACTGATGTTTGAAAGCCAAATTAAACTTGAGTAAGCCAAATGGAGATTATTTTGAAAAAGGTTCTAATGAAATAGTAATCCTATTATTTTTGCTTTTCCTTTTATTAAAAAGGTGGCAACCAGTCCCTAGTGAAGTTTCTAGTTGTGAGGCCTAGCCTGAGCACTGGCTTAATCTGTCGAAAGGGGATTGAAATGTTCATTTGGGTTCGGAACAATGGTTGGAGCCCTCGAGCTCGAATGGGTTGATTTTTGAAAATGTCTTGGAAGTTGCCACCCTTATTTAATTTAAATGGAAAAATTAAGGAAAACCCAATTATGATTCCATTTCATTAATTTTATAATTAATTTACCCAATGATAAAATCACTAGCCTTTGAAACTAAAGAGGATTCGGGAACTAGTTTTTTATTTTAAATAATCTAAATTTGACTCGTAAGTTTAATTTGATATAAAAAACTGATTTCATGAATGTCAATTATAAGATGACTATTAAATACATGATCACAGAAAAAGTATGGATGCATGAGGAAATTAATAAAAGTAAGTAAAATAATACATCCACAAGGTAAGGAGATTGTTTTGTTTAGTCCTTATAGATACTACGAGAACCATATAATAGCTCTTTAACTCTAAAATAAATTAACTAATTACATAAATGAAATAATAGAATGCCTTCTCTAGCCTTTATAGATTATAAGATGGCCACGACTTCTCGTGCAAAACAAAAGCTTGAATGTAAATAATTACATTTGAGAGTAAAAGGGAAAAAGAATTAATTTGGAATTTGGACTTGAGGTTGGGATTTAGATTCCAAATGTGTCTACATACCCTATCGGATGAAAATCAAAACCCACATAGTTCATTCCATGATTAAGTAGAGGGTTTAAGGATTGATTAGATTAATGTTGGTTTGGTTGGATGGATGAGGAAAAAAGCATTATACTTTTTTCCTTGATGTGTGAGTTGGGCGGAGAGTTTTGCCAAATGAAAATTCTATTTTTTCAATGTTGGAAAATGGTAAACCTACTCAATGAGAGTGGATTAAAGTGGAGGGTTGGATTGATTAATTAATTAATTAAAAAGATTAATTTAACTAATTAAATGGATTTGAGTAGATTGATTAATTAATTAAAAAGATTAATTAATTGGATTGATTGATTAAAAAGAGTGATTAATTAATGAATTAATTGAATAATGTGATGTTAAAAGAAGATTAATTAATTAAGAATAAGATTGATTGGAAGGAGAGAGAGAAAGGAACAAGTGGATAACAATCAACACAAGTTTGAGGGGTGTAGAGAAATGAAAAAATGGAGGACTATTTCTAGGCAAAATGAGGTAGGGCAGTTTGGGAATAGGAAAAGCCAAAAGAAAAAAAAGGATAGGGCTAGAAAAGGGCTGAAAATGGGTTAAAAAATGGGTAAAATAAAAAAAATAAGAGAAAGGAGACTAGCCTATTTAGCGATCCTGTAAGCAGCTGCCTCCCAAGCGGCTTGGCCAGTGGTAGTCCTCCTCTTTTTTTTTTTTTTTTTTTTTTTATTTTTTTAATTTTTTTGAGATTGATGTTGGTCCTTGTTAGAAAATTGAGTGTCAGTATGGTAATGTGCTTGAAAGCCCTTTTTTTTTTAGGGCACTGCCGTCGTACCTTTGCTCGTTATGTTAATTGGCTAGAGGGACCGTTGTACCATTTTTGCGTAACATACTAAATTTAGCAAGTATCAAACTGTATCTTATTAAGAGGATATAAGATTGAGGGTTCACAATGTGTGCAATTGAAGTCAAACCTGAAGAGGTTGATTCGACACTTTCTTCTTTTCCTTGTTTTCCCATTTTTTATATTGGTCAATTTTTCTCTTGCTATGCTAGACCACCAATAATCTTTGTGTAGAAAAATCTGCCCAATAAGCTAGAAAAGGTCAATATTCATGAAATGTAATCTTTTCCGAATTAAATAGTCTTTTGCAAGATCATGACTCCAGTTAGACTCCACTAAAGATATATCCTGACCCAAAATTGGTAGTTCTTTAAAGAAAGGATTTTTTTCTTTTAAGAATTCTATCATATCAGCTACTTCTCCTAGGGTTGTCTGGACAGTTTCTAAAAATAGAATCTATCCTAAGTTTTTCTTGTTTTTTTCTTAGTTTTCTGCAAGCCCAAGTAATTTCCCAATGTAGTTGAGGGTCTCTTCCTTATTTGACTGAAAAGTTTTTAGTATGATCATACACTCTTTCATGGATCAAGAAATGTTATCCAAAAGTATCATTCATAAACTGAAATATAGATTGTAATATCAATCTTCCGAAAATTTTGGGGAGGAAAATTAAAAAACCAAAAGTTTAGGAGAGTAAATAAATGTTAGGGTACAATAATGTTATAAAAAATAAATAAATTAGAAAATTTTTATGTTACAAATTAAAATTCAAGGATGATCATGAAATTCCTTCATAGTTCAAGGACTATGAGTGGGATAATCCTAAGAATATGAGCAACATTCACATAATCAAATAATAAAAATGAATAGAAACCATCAAAAGTAAAGGCGATCAACCTAAAATGCATAGAAAAGAGGCACCATGAATAGTAAATTTTGAGTTTTAATTTATTTTATGTCAATTTTACCATTCAATTTTTATACAATGAGATGTTATCAAAATAATACAAGGGCTTATAATTTTTTTTGCCTAATATATATTTTTCTCCTTGAACTTGTCATCATTAGTCATTTTGCCCCCTTAATCAAGGGTAGGATTAGGTGCATTAGTGGGCATATCTACTTTGCTTCATTTTGGCTTTTGTGTTAGTGAATGTGGGGACTACAAGACAATTATATTTATTTTAGAGAATGAATTCATTGGTTTGTA
Organism: Reutealis trisperma; assembly: GCA_947687605.1. NCBI lineage: Eukaryota > Viridiplantae > Streptophyta > Magnoliopsida > Malpighiales > Euphorbiaceae > Reutealis > Reutealis trisperma. The sequence goes on along the minus strand of CANTUT010000147.1, from coordinate 186,687 downwards.
GACATTGATGATCAAATTAAGATTTGTCATAATTCATATTATCCATATAGCATTTTGGGGAGGGAAGAGAGAGAAAGAGAGCAGATGGGTAATGATAAGAGAAGAGATGAGACTGTGGTTACAGAGAAAAAACTAACATTGAAAAGAGATTTTTTTTAATTTAGTTAGGGTTATTATAGTAATTGCATGTCTTTTAATGAAAATTGAGATTATCTTACTTTTAATTTACCTCAGCCTGTGTGAAATGCACACGCTTCATGAACTTATATTTAGGGGGTTGATGCTGCCAATTTGCCACGTTGAAAAGTTAAATTAGTTATTTTTATAATTCAGGGGCAAAAAAATTAGTTGTTTTTATAATTCAAGGGCAAAATGACCGATGATGATAAGTTCAGGAGAAAAAATATGCATTAAACCTTTTTATTTTATTTTATGGACCTTACATATGTTGTGAGGTTTAAAATAAAAGCATATGAAGGCTAATTACCCATTATGAAGAAATATTGAAGCAATAAGGTTTTACTCTCTTATAATCAAAATAAAAAGGCACATCAATATCAAAAAAATATTTTACTTCCAGAATACTCTTCATTACTAAAATTATTTTCTTTCATTTTCTTTTTTCTATCTCTTATCCTTACTTTTTGTCTTATCCTACTTTCTATTGAATCCAATTAAAATAAACTAGCTTCTCCCCATCACCTTCTTCACTTAGTTAGGATTTCTCTTTAATTATTTAGGATTAATTTAGAGAATGTGTGACTTCTCTAGAACCCATAAGGGCTAGAGGAGATATCACCAAAATTGAATGAATGAAATGAATTATCATGCATCAATTAAACTGTACATGCATAATTCATAAAATAATTTTTAAGTCACAATTTTGTTAGATGCCAAACATTTTAAAATGAACCAAAAATTTAGTCTCCAAATCCTCCTTAGTTTTGAGACTAATGTACTTTTTCCTTTGGAATATTAATTGGAGACAAATGGGTTTTTCTCTAAACTTTTCCCAAATAAAATAAAATTAAGATGGCAACTTTAATACACTTTTCAAAATCAATCTATCTCCACAATGACTCCAACGTGAGTTTGAAACCAATAAGCATTTTGATTCTCTTTATCGGATTAGACTGGTGCTCAAGTAAGGCCTCAGATATGGCAACTCTACTAGGGATAAACATTCTTTATAAAAGTAAAAGCAATAAGATTACTAGTTAATTTAAGAATAAAATTTGGCTTTTAACATAATTGTGACTTTTCATGCATCAAGTGCATAGGCTCTTTGCCTCCAAACCTAGTTCTGGGAAGATAATAACAGTGAAGTAGCATCAAGTGTGTAACCCTCATTGGGTTTATCCACTGTTAGCGAAATCATTCATCTTGCAATAAATCCTTTGATCCTTTTAAATGTGTAATGAGCAATATATACTACTGGACCCATACGAGGCTCTTTGACTCATATATAGTTAGGTATATCATTACTTTAATGTGACAGGCACCCAATTAAAAGTCATCCTTACCTTTTCATATAGTGGACCTAGAACTTGACCTTATGTTGTATGTACCATAATCAAAATATTGTACCTTCGCACCTTCATGAAATGTTTTTCCCATGCATATCATGCATTCATAAAAAGTCTAGGCTACAGCTTGATCCAAAAAAAAATAAAAAAAAAAGGGATCAAACACTCTCACCTCCATTCAAACACCTTCACCCTAAACCTTTTCACCTCTATCCAAACACCCTCACCTTAGCCCTAAACACTCTTGCCTTTATCTTAAACACCTCACTTTACCCATTAACCCTAAGCATTCTCACCTTTATCTCAAACACCTCACCCTACCTATTAATCCTAGGCACTCTTACCTCCATCCAAACTCTTTTACCCCATAAAACTTAATCACCTTAATCTAACCTTTAACCTCAACCTAGCCTTTAACCTTAAACACCTCACTTTAACCATTAATATAAAAACACCTCACCTAGCCTTATCCTAAACACCAAACACCCGAACCTCATGTCCCAAAACTTAAACCCATAAGCTTAAACACCCCTCTTAAATTAACAACCACTTTTAGCCTTAAATATTAAAGCCCATAATGCCAGTGACCTATATCCAACCTAAAACTTGAGTCCCCTTATCAACCCTACTACCTATCCACAAATTCCTTCATCCAATAACCTAGACACCTTCTGTCATAAACCACCTTTAGAGATGTGACGGTCGAGGTCATGAGTAGCCATAAGGATACTAACAACCTGTAGAACCCATACACTATACTAATTTCAATAAAATATTACTAACAAATACACTAGCCCAAGATCACAACATGTATAACAAATACACTTCCAATACTATTCTCATCATCATTCTTATACCCGTAAGCAGTCTTAGTTCACCATTCAATTTATGTATTAACATATTGCTTTATCAATAATATCATTTAACACATCAAATACAATAACATCACTTTACACATATGGAGCATCTAAAGAAACTTTAAAATAAACAAATATAATAAACTTGAATAATTACTTCAACTTGAAAGTCCTCAAGGAAGGATAAATGCTTGAGGAATCAACTTACCACTATGCACTTACTCCTGAAGTCATTATCCACCTTCACCTGCAAGAACTGGTGAGTGGAGGGGTGAGTTTCGGGGAATGCTCAATGAGTAAAGAATACAATTAACAACTTTGGAATAATTTAAAATATAATTCACTTAATTATTTTATTTATAGTTTATGAATTTTAAATTTTATAATAATATTTATTCACTTTATGCTATTCTTGACATGAAAGGAATTTATACTTATTGATCATTATTTTCAGTTAACTGTCCATATATGAAATCTTTTGAAATACAGCACCTTGGTATCTCAGTGGATCATATGAGGCGCATATTGGAATATTTGGATATATTTTTCTTTACAAGCTCTTGAGGATTTTGGAACATAAATTTAATATTCAGGTTCAAACATAATAGGATATATTTTAAGACTTGTAACATATAGTAACAAAAAATAGTAATATCTTTAGCAATACATATATCATGGTGACTTTACTATTTAATATCAATTATAATAGCATGTGTGACATATAGTTCATGTCTTCATTGAATTATCTTAAACTTTGGTAGGATTAGAACAGTATAATAATTCTTCACATATGGTATGCAAAATAAACATTTAAAACTATAAGGTTTTAGAAATCTCAAATTTATTATTTATATAAATATATTTTGGAATTTCATATTTCTTAGAACTTAGACAATTTTATACAATGTACATTTAATTTGAACAAATAAATATAGACATTGAAATTCATTTATTATATACATGTATATCTTTAAAATGTTGTAAGTCATTATATAGGTTTTAAAATAATAATTCATTATATAAATCTCCAAAATCCATAATTCATATATAATAAGAGCATAAATTTTTAGATGAACAAATATATGAAATAATTTTCTCTTATACATATCAATAAACAATATTGCTTGAAATATTTTATACTTAGTAAATTATAAAATAATAATATTAAATTACTATTATGTTTAATATCTCAAGAAAAGCATATAAATGTACATAAATCTTGAAATTCTCATAATTTACAAAATACAATTTTACTAAAGATTATATAACTATATGAGTTTCAAATATTCAAGTCAAATTCATGTATATGCATGTAAAAAGGAAATTTCTGGAGTTTAAGAAAACTATATATGAATAACTTTAATATTAATTACACATATATATTAGCTGATAAACTGTTGTCAAATAATTTTTTATTATGCAATGAAACATGTCATTTAGATATTTAAAAAATAAAAACTTTAAAATTGACCATTGATACTCTTATATAATAAATATATTTTAATTTTATGGAATTCATATATATATATATATATATATATATATATGGATGTGGTTTCAATGGTTACTACAATATTTACCCATGGATGGTTACTATTTTTTTAACCGTTGGATTAAAATCTAACGGTTTTAATTCATTTTGATTTTTTTAGCAACATTTATGGCTATCATTTATTGGCTTGGAAAATTTTAATCATTTAATACTTGCACAAAATTTATTGGTTTTAATTCATTTATTGGTTTGGAAAATATATAATCATTTAATACTTGCACAAAGTTTTATAATGGTTACTATGGAATCGTAACTATTGAAAACTATTCCATATATATATATATATATATATATATATATATATATATATATACATATATATATATATATATATACATATATATATATATATATATACATATATATATATATATATACATATATATATATATATATATACATATATATATATATATATATATACATATATATATATATATATACATATATATATATATATACATATATATATATATGGAAGAGTTTTCAATGGTTATGGTGTCTATATATATATATATATATATATATATATATATATATATATATACACACACACCATAACCATTGAAAACTCTTCCATATATATATATATATATATATATATATATATATATATATATGGAAGAGTTTTCAATGGTTATGGTATATATATATATATATATATATATATATATATATATATATATATATATATATATATATATATATATAACATCTTCTTCAAATAAACATATCATTAAATAAATCATATATAATTGGTACTTTATACCTTCAAAACATTAAAATCAAATATTCATTAGAAACATTATATACATATATACATACTCTTTAAATTTGGGAAGACTATATTCAAGTTTATTATCTGTATCAAGTGGAACGGCTGCCTATGGCAATAGTGTCAACTGGCCATTTCACTTTTGAATCACAATGGCAAATGGGATGAAAAAATTCTTAAATCTTATAATCAATTTGGTTGGGTAACAATGAACAAGGATATCAATATATTTGGGTTACAATTCAATTAAGGTCAACAGAGATCATTACTTAATTGAGGTAGAGGCTTTTTTGAGTGTACTCAAAGTAGAGACTCTTGGTATGAGCATGCTCCCATATAATTAGAGTAGAGACAATTTGTAGCATACCGAGGTATAAAGCTCCCTTAAATTTGTGGTAGAGCGCTTTGACACACCCAAGGTAGAGGTTCTTTTTAGAACATACCCCTATATCACTCTATATTATTCGATTCCTGTGTGCACATAATATGATGTTTTACCCATATCAGATGGGGATCTCTGTATTAGGGCTAACATTTGATAGAAAGGATATTTAAAATTTTGTAATTCTCAAGGTTCAATTGTGTCACTTGACTTTTATGGTTCACATATTTTGTAGAAGAACTTATAAACAAAAGTTACTTCAAGAAGCACATAAAACATATATAAAGTTCTTTCGATATTTAAAGTTAAACAATTTAACAATAATTATATAATAAATAAATATAGGAAATTCTTAATTAAGAAGGATTTTAATTATCAATTTAATATTATATATAATTTCTTATATCTTTAATTCACTTATTTGGCCATGGAACTTTTATATAACTATAATTTAGATATACATACATGTACGTATAAGCACGATGCTTATATACAAATTTCAACAGTTTTGGATAACTTTTCATTTATTCTCATAAATCAATAGAATTCACTTAATTAATACTTTATAAATTTGTAACATTTTATAATATGGCCCTTTGAAAACATACTTCTTGGAGCATCTTCACAATTTTTAAGAAAGCAGTAAAATCAATATTATATTTTTAATATTTAATGATTTATAGCTTACCAATATATAATAGAATTGGATATCACTATAAATATCTACAAATATACTTTTTTAATTTAGCAACAATAGAATTTTATTAACTTTAAATATGTTGAATTTAAATATAACAACATATACTCTTCATTCACCTAAACTTGATACCATTACTAGCATTTCTTCATTGTAGACTAAATGGGTGATCGCAAACTTCTTGATGACCCATTTTCCTCAATAATCTCGAGTAGCTACACTTAATTAGTCACGTATTAATAATTTAATTACGCCGATTATTACTTATTAGCATTTAAATAATTTTAATTTTATAAATCTGTTAGTCAGCTTTAATAATTAATTTGCATTGTAGATTGAATTTCTTATTAACATTAACTTAAAATATCAGTTACCATCTAATCCCCTATCCTTGTCAATACCATTTTTGAATTCTTTAATTACAATTCTGCTCTCATAAATAAGTTAGAAAATTTCTAATATCCATTCCAATTCTCTATTTTCTTTACCATGTTCATAATTCTAATTATCGTTTAAATATTAATTTAATAAAATAATAAATTTAAAATCAACTTTTAATTAATTAACCTTTTAATATACTGTAAATATATCAAAAGGATATCTAATATATACTAATTTTATTTGAACAAATATGTCCATATACCAATTAATTTCTTAATTGCCTTTAGCAATTTCACAATCTAATCACTCTTGTACTCAATTTAAAAATTAAAGAATTTTCTTTAATTTTTCTCATTGGCTATATATATCCAGATTTATATATATAGCCAATTTACCCAATAGAATTCCAATTCTACTTGTTTTTGTCTCAATTAAATCAAAATCTTTGATTATTAATATTTTCCTTCAATATTTCTAGCCATCACCGAAGCTACTACTTCCCTCACATTCAACTTATGTTCATTTTTCCTTTAATCTCTCAAGTATACTTCTAATCAAATTTAATCCAAGCTCATTTATTCCATGAGTTGAGTTTACCCTAACTTCCTTTACAAAATCCAACAAATTTCTTGCCAATTTAAATCAATTGATACATTCTAATCTCAATGTAACTATTTATCTACTTAATTAAACTTAAACCATATACATCCAACAAATAAAATCGTTAATTTCAAATTTTCCTTTCATTAGTTGAAGTATCTCCACCAACTCACTATCAACAATTTAACTCAAAAATAATCCCTATACTCTTAATTGCTAATTGAAAGACTAAAGAGTAAGATTTATACCTTTTAATTAAATTGTTTTCTTTGATTTTTCTTGGATGCAGAGAGCCTCTCTTACCAAAACTCCAAATCCCTCTTAGTGATCCTTTATTTCTGTCTAAACTATTTCAAACGTATGTGAGGGAAAAGGCAAGTGAAATGTGGCTTTGTCTTATATGGAATTTAATAACGTGGCTTTAGTGGAATCAAGATATGGGCGAACAATTGGTGAGAGTGGCATTGAATTGTCCTTAACCCGCCACCTCACCACCAATTTAATTATTATATATTTTATTGTTATTATTATTTTTTTAAAATTTAACTTCTGTTAAATTACACTTCCTCCCCACTAACTAATAAATTTCTTTATTACCTCAATTTAAATTCTATCATTCAAATTAGTACTTTCTATTCTTCAATTTAGTCCTAATATATATTTTATCTTATTTGAATTATTTAATACTACTACATTCCACCTCCAATTAATATTAACTATTATCCAATAACCCTACTCACATGTACATTACTTTTATCATTTACTAAAATTATCTTAATTTTTAGATGGTTCAATTTCACTAAGGTTCCAACCAGTTGGAGTGTTATATCTTGTGAACTCTTAATTATACACCCTCTAGTATGCATTTGAACCTTAGAAGCACTTAAACTCGACAAACAAACCTTTAAAAGCCGAAATTGCCAAAAAACCATTAAAACGGGAAAATGGACCTCTAAAATTGAAAACTATCCCTTTGATCTTAAATCACTCTCAAATTATCTGGGACTGAATAACAAACACAATGCAATTAGAATCATGAAAAATGGACGAGAAACGAGCAAGAACGGGTGAAAACGGGCAAAACAGGAGAAAATGGGCCCATCATAGTAGAGCCCTTTGCTGTTTCATAAAGATCTGTGCGGCATTGCTGCAGAGACCTTTGTGGCACTGCAGAGCCTTGTATGGCAACTCCTACAAATTTCACTATTTTGCATGATCCCATATTGAAACTTCAGTGTTTTCCTCCTCCAATCTTCCCCCTACATATAGAAGAGATTTTCACACTTCAAAGAATCAACTTTGGAAGCTTGAAAGCTTTTGCATGAAGCAAACTACTCTAGTTCTAAAGCTTTTCTTTTCTTTTGCTTTGCATTTGCTCCTTGCTTCGCTAAGCAAGTTGGGTGGTTTTTCCTTGATTCCTACCTGACAAGTGAAAGGCTTTTTGCCCCACTTGTTCAAGGCTAGTCTATTGCCTTAGAATTGTGTCCGCTGTCCTGAGGACTTCCTCGTGTGTTCTTTCTCAAATGAGCATTTTGATTTCTTTTAGGAGATCGGACCGGTGCTTGAGCGAGACCTCATAGTTGGCGACTCCACTAGGGACATGCTTTCTTTTAATAAAAGAAAAAATAACTAGACTACTAATTGGTTTAAAAAGTGTTTGGCCTTTTAACATAATTATGACTTTACATGCATCACTTGTATAGGCTCTTTATTATTTAACCTAGTTTTAGGAAAACAATGGATAGTGAGTAGCGAGTGGGTAACCCTCCTTAGGTCTATTTTCCGATAGTGAAATCATCCACCATGTGATGAATCCTTTGATCCTTTCAAAAGTGTAATGACTATGCACATACCGTTGGACCCACGAGAGGATCCTTGACTTATATGTGGTTAGGTATATCATTGTTCTAGTGTGACGGGTACCTAAACCTAGCCACCCTTACCCTTTCATGTAATGAACCTAGATCCTGACTTTAGGTTCTATGTACCATAATTAAAATCTTGCATCTTTGCATTATCATGAAATGTTTTCCCTATGCATATCATGCATCCATATTGTATAACAAAACATGCATTCATCTCAAGTCTAGGTCAAACCTTGAACCCAAGAAGAATCAAACATTCTTATCTGCATTCAAACCCTTCCCCATAAACACTTTCACCTATGTCCCATCATCCTATCTAATAACCTTAAACCATCACCCTAAATCTTTGACCTAAACACCATTATCCCTTTACTCTAGCCCTTAATCTAAAACCCTGGACACTCTCACCTCTATCCAAACACCTTCACTCCTAAACCTTAAACACATCCACTTCTATACCAATCACCTTCGTCCCCACAAACCTAAAACCATCACCTTGACATTTAATCTTAAACACCACACCTTATCCTTCATCCTAACCACTGACACCTTAACCATATACCTCAAACACTTCACCCTAGCCTTACCCTAAATACCAAATGCTTGAACCTCACACCTCAAACATAAACCTAAACCACCTTTAGCCTTTGGATTTTAAGCTATAAACCTGCAGCCTTAAAACCTATATCCAACCCTAAAAACCTTACTACCTTACCATAAGCCTAACCCACAGCCCCTATCCTTATCCCAAAAAAAAAAAAAAAAAAAAAAGCCTAGACACCTTAGGATCTTTATACCAAAAGCATTACCTTGATCCTATCCCTTGTTCAAAATCAAATTCACTATCCTTAAGCCCAACAATCGCGGTCCATTACCTTTAAAACTAGCCTACTACCTTAAACCCTATACCTTTGGTCCAGTATACTACCCTAAGCCAAAAACTTTTGCCCTATCATCATACCTTTTGTCTAAAAAATGGTTGGCCGATGACACAATAGGGAAGCCTTTTCCCTTAGGATTTGCATGCCTATACCTTCATCACCTTTTCTATTCCATGCCTGTCACTTACCTTGTTGATTCAGTTTGAAGGTACCAATGGCCAACCCACTTGACATGGCTTCCCTGACTACACTTGTGACCAGATTTCTTAAGAAGCAAAAAGAGCATTTCCAAACTATCGTAACTGCTTAATAAGCCTAGCTCAAGGAACAAAGGCAACTTATCATTGAAGAAGTTTGAGCTATGATTAACTAAGCCATCCTTAACTAGACTAACCTAAATCTAACCCCGAACCAAACCAATCCTAGCCCTATTCTGAACCAAGCTGACTTATATATGAATATTAGAATGCTTATAGAGAAACTTGAAGCTATAGAGAAAGCCATTAAATCTTTAAAGCATAGCAGTGACCTAATTGATGTGGATAGTTTGACCTTGTTCCCTGATGCCAAGCTTCCGCCTAAATTCAAAATGCATGAACTAGACATATTTGATGGAACCACTTGCCCTAAGACCCATCTAAAGATATATGTAGGGGCAATGAAACCTTTGGGACTTAGCGATGAGCTCCTTGCTGAACTATTCCAATAATCACTAACTGGTGCTACCGAGAGATGGTTCCTTTCACTAGATAAGAGCCAGAAAAGGACGTAGGATGATATTTTTCATGCCTTTATCAAGCAGTATCATTACAATGGTGAAATGGATGTCACTAGGCATGACTTGGAAACTATCAAGCAGCTTCCAGAGGACTCCTTCTCCATGTTCCTTACAAGGTGGAGGGCTAAAGTTGCTCAAATGAAAAACAGACCAATAGAGCAAGAACAAGTGAACATCTTTGTCAAAAACCTACTTTGGACCTATCGAGTCCACTTATTAATCTAATACCTACCCACTTTCAAAGATTTGGTTGCAACTGCATTAAAGGTTGAAGATTGTATCCAATATGCATCATTTCAACCTAAATCCTCCACCACCAACCCAAATAGTGATAAAGAAATCAAGCCTAATTCAATCCCACTTTACCTTAGCTCCAAGTGGAATGACATGGAAGAGTTCAAATTCAACTAATTTGACCTGTCTGAAATTGAATTCCAAGTCTAAGTTTGAGTTCTAAGTCTAAATTTCAAAGTTTAAGTCTAAATTAAAGTTTAGATTTGTCACCATATTTTCTTTTTTGTGTATTTTTTGTCAATTATGTTAGTCTATTTTTTTGTTATCTTGTAATAAAATTTTCCATTGTAATAAAAACATCCACATTTATTTTTAATTATTTGTGCACTTATCTTTCTTGTTTTAAACATGGATGAGCTTTAAAAAAAAAAAAGAAAAAGAAAGAAAGGAAAAAAAAGAGAGAAAAAGAAATAAAGAAAAAAAATGAAAGAAAAAAAGAGAAATGAATAGTCAAATAAATCCATTACAACTAGCACATGTTAAAATTGAGGTGCCATCAACAATCGCTTTACTATCTTCTGACCAAAGAAAATCAAGAAATAGATCTCTCATTAAGTAGCTGAAACACAAAAAATAGTTCAATGTAATTACCCATTGCACTTTGGGTAATCAAATGATACACCTCAACAAGGCGTAACAAGCTCATTAAATCCAAAATTCAAAGGTTAGAGCCCCTCGAAGTGAAGAAAAGCAACAAATCATGGTGGAATATTTTCTCTTAAATTTCATTAATTCAAGTTTCCTAAGTTGAAAACCTAAAAGGGCAGCTTAGGCAAAAGTTAGAGCTAAGAAAAAAAAAGGAGAAAAAGAAAAAGAGAGAGAGAGAGAGAGAGAGAGAGAGAGAAAGAGAGAAAGCTCATCTTAGTCATCGTTCTTCCTGTCCAAAGTTGTCAAATCATCTTCAACCAATCCATCTCATCTCACATATTCTAAAGTCATCCTTCCTCATTAAAGGCTTATTCTCTAAAGTGATATTGTCTTTTATGCCTTTATCTCACAATGAGGGCATATCTTTTTTAGGTCATCATCATTATTTTTTTGTCAATTTGTCCCATTGCTTAGCTCAAAAAGCTAAAGCACAATCTCTCACATTGTCAGTCCATCACATTTCTATCTCTCATTGAGAACATGATCCCCAAGTTGTCTCTTCTCACTAGTCCTTTAGCCACTCTTTAGGATACTTCTTTTTAGCCAGTATGTCATCTAGGTTCAAGCCAATAGAGTGTCACCACAAATGTCTCTTCAATCTCAAAATGGCAAGAAAAGCTTGACTTGTTCTTTTCCATGAATCACATAGCAAAGTCATATAACCTTTTTGATCATTTTTAGAATTTCCAAGCCACCTTCTAATCATTTACCATCCCAAGCCTTATTGGAAAAATCATCCCATTCTTTAAGCTCAAACCTTATACCATCCTTTCAAGCTCAAGCCAGAATAAAAAATCCCAAGTCTATTAGGACTCATCATCTTTGAATCTAGTTTCCTTGGCAAAACCAAAGTTGAGGCTTATCCCTCAAGGCCTATCATCCTTAAGTTGATTATGAAGGGCCTAAAACAATCAAGGCCCATCCTATGCCTCTTTGACAAGCATCTCATTATCTTTGAAAGATTAAGCCTCATTAGCAAAACACATAATCCCTGAAGATCAAAGTCTCTTAAAGCCTATAAACCATTCTCAACTTAATCCTCTTAGACTGATGCAACCATGTCAAAGGGCAAATCCCTATCTATGAGCCTGCAGTATGCTTATGATTAAAACTTGTAGCATCATACTTGAGATAAAGCAACCATCTTCCAAAAAGGTCCAAAATACCTTTATAGAAAAGCCCAAGATGATAAACTATCCTCAAAGCCTGAAAGCCTTTTAACCAAAAACCTTCAAGCCTTTACCATAAAGCCCACTCCTAAAAAGGCTTCACCATGAAGCCCACTCCCAAAAAACCTTCATCGTGAAGCCTAAGCCCAAAAGCCTTCATCATGAAGCCTAAACCAAGAAACCTTCACTATGAAGCCAAATCAAAAAGCCTTCACCATGAAACCTAAATCAAAAAGCCTTTACCATAAAACCCAAACCAAAAAACCTTTGCCATAAAGCCAAAGCCTAAAAGCTTTCACTATGAAGCCCACTCCCAAAAACTCTTCATTTATAAAGATCATAATCTCTTCTAAGGCCAAATCTGACTGAGCTTTCCTGAGCTGGTTTCTTAGCCTAACCTTTCCTCTAAGCAAGACTTAGCCTCTTAGTTTGACCTCCTATAAAGTCTAGCATCTTAGCCTAGTCTTAAGGAAAAATCTAACTAAACCTTCCAAATGAACTCCCTAAAGGCCATAACTTGACCGAGCCATCTAAATAGGACCATGTCTAATGCAGAATTTGATCGAACCTTCCAAATGAACTCCCAAAAGGTTGTAACCTGACTGAGTTGAAGTGCTAGACTTGACTAAGCCTTCCATGTGAATTTCTTTGAGGACAAGTCCCATAAACTGACCTTCCCTAAACCTTCCACCCTAATCATCTCTAAAGACTTAACTCTCTTGATCAAGCTCTCCAATTCAGCCTCAAACCAAATCTTCTCCAAAGTTAGACCTATTTAAGTCTTTTAAACTGAATAGCCTAATCTTTTCCAAGACCACACCTTGCTTGACCTCCCAGAATGAGTTCTCCCTAGGCTGAACTGATAGCCATTTACCAACCAGCCTCATACCTGATATGCCTATTTTTACCTCTGAGCTAGCCAATCAACCAAAAACCAAATAACCAAATTACTTCCTTTATCATTCTAAAGTGGGGGCACCTCCCTTCTAAATAATCACCTTTTTGAAATGGGGGCATCTTTCTCCTAAAGATCAACACTTTTATATCAGGTTGACCCTTCATAGGTTTAAGGTATCCGATCATTGCATAATTATCTAGCATTTTTGCATTAAACAGGCTTATGAATCAAGATGTATAGTCAAACTCTTGAAGTAAGACAAATCATCAACCCAATCAATCTCAATCTCAGGATCACTATTTTTACTATTCCTACTAGAAAGGACGATTAGTTTTTTTTATCCTACCAGATAGGATAATTATCTTTACCATTCCTATTAGATAGGATGGTCATCTTTTTGATCCTACCATATAGGATCACCACTTTTCATTCCTACCAGAAAGAATTATTACTTTTATTATTCCTACTAGACAGGACAGTTATCTTTGCTATTACTATCAGACAGGATAGTCATCTTTTTGATCCTACTAGGCAAGATCATCACTTTTCATTTCTACCAGAAAGGATCATTACTTTTACTATTCCTACCAGACATGAAAATTATCTTTACCATTCCTACCAGACAGGATGGTCATTTTTTTATCCTATCAAATAGGATCATCACTTTTTATTCCTACCAGAAAGGACCATTACTTTTACTATTCCTATAAGACATGATAATTATCTTTACCATTCCTACCAGATAGGATGTTCATCTTTTTTATCCTACAAAAAAGGATCATCACTTTTGGTTTCTACCAGATAGGATTATCACTTTATCGATTTCTACCAGACAGGATCACCACTTTGTCAATTCCTACCAGACAAGGTTGCTTTTATTCCTAGCAGATAGGATCACCACTTTATGAATTCCTACTAGAAAAGGTCACCTTCTTTTCTACTAGATAAGATGACTACTTTATTGATTCCTACTAGATAGGATCACCTATATGCCGATTCCTACTAGACAGGATCACCTTTTTGTTGATTCCTACCAGGTAAGGTCGTCATCATTCCTATCATACAGGATCACTATTTTATCAATTCCTACCAGACAAGGCAACCCTTTTTCCTACCAAATAGGATCACATAACAATCCACAACTACCCTAGAAGTTTTGTAACAACTTACTTGAATTTGGAGTTGTTATGACAAAATATGTGCTTTTATGAAAATTCATGTGTTATGTGATTAATGAGTATGTGGCATGTTAGATTAGTTCTAATATGCACAATATGAAATATTATTATGAAATTAGTGATTTATATGAAGTATATAAGCATAAAATGATTTATTGCACATAAAGTGAATTTTCATGCATAAAGCGATTTTTAAGTATAAAATAATTTTTATGAGTATTTTTAAATAAATATTTCGGATGGAATTTCAATAAAAATAATAAGAAAAATATGTTATTTTTATTTATTTATAATCAGCCTATAAATTAGGTTAAAGGCCCAATTTTTCAAAAGCCCACTACACCAAAACATTCCTAACCTAACTCATTAATGGCAAACTTGTAATTTTGCAAAAACCCTAAATATATAAAGCTAAATTAAGCCAGCCCTATTTTAGTAGCCACCATTCTGTTTTCCATCATATTTCCTATAGAAAATTATCTCAAAAATATTCTCTCAACCAAAATTCACAAGGTGTTTTCAAACCTTGCGATTTTGTGATCGTTTTTGTAAGTTTTTCCTCCCTTTCAATCTATTATTTGATTTTTATGAAACTAACCATGAAAATCTATTTGAGGCTGTATATTTACTATTTTATTACTATATAATTTAGGCTAGGTGAATTATTTGAAGGAGAAACTGATTTTCCACCAAAAATACAACCCTTTCTTCGTGAATCTTTCAAAGGTGAACCCTATAACTCAAAGTTGGAATTTTCATGCAATTATACAAGGGGGGGCTGTCAATTTGTGTGTTGATGTGTTCTAAACTGATTTTTGTTATTTTTAGATGAAAAATATTGATTAAATCATTTTTCTGTATATTACTATAATGATTGAAAAGTATGGAAAGCAAGAGAATCCATGTTTTCATTCTAGAACCTAAAATTAGAATTTTCATACATATACTCAATGAGGGGCAGCCAAGTCATATATATTGGTGTCCTAAAATGACTTTTGTTATGATTATGTGAAAAATATTAGTTTAAACCATATTTTTGCATATTACTATAATGAACGGAAAGTGCAAAAAGTAAGAAAATTTATGTTTTTCCTTAATAGGTGCATTCAGCCTACATTGGGAATGGGATCCCAATGTCTATAATTTTTATATGATATATTTTAAAGATCATTGACATCTATATATGAATGATAAATAATTAAATTGCATGTTAGTTGGAGTGACTCTAAATCAAAGACTAGAGGAATTCGGCCTACCTAGGGTTTCCTAACCCTAACTACTATGTTGTGATCAATATGTGTACATGATTAAGTAACATATGAAATAGGTTTTATGATGAGTTAATAGCAAATTAATGATCTTAAATTGACTATGAGATTGCTTGTATGATTTGGTTAAGAGAGATAAACATGACTCTTTAAGGTTACTTGTTAAGTTGATATATATGGAAAGTGTTAAGTGTACTAAGTTGAATGTTAAATTGAATTGATATTAAGATCATGATATATTGTGTTTGACTTTAGAAAAGTCATAGTATGAGTTATAATGTGATTTCATGTGAGCCTAAGAAGGCTAAGTGTGCAAGATTTTAAAAGTCAACATGTTATGTGCAAGTGATGAGTGCACTTCTAAGTGCAACTCCAAGTGTGTGTGAATGTTATATGTGCATGGGGTAGTTATGGGATAGGATAGCATGATGTTAAGCAAATGCTAAGTATTGAATTATAATGTTATGTTAGAGCTTGAGGAGTATTAGAAGTTCAAAGGCTACAACAATTAGGAGCTAAGGAACTATAAGGTGAGTAAACATTATGTTATTGTTACAAGTACAAGCTATCATGATATGTGAGTTTTTGACATTCTTGAAACCCAAGTTCTTTCCTAATTTTTGTAAATACAACTATATGATTTCTTGTTAAGCTGGGTCACCAAAGGATAATTGGTCTAAAACCATTTTTGATTATCCATTGACAATAAAAACCTTTCGTGATTATTGCCCTAACTTATATTCTTTCTGGAACTACACTGTTATTTATCTTTTGTTCATTAAAACATCAATTGTTATTGTATTATATGTGATTATATTCTTCAATGTTATTGTAATAAATGATTATCATTAGCTCTAGCTATGGTACTTATAAACCCTTTTATGCAGAAATCCTTGTGCTGATGCGGGTAATCATCAAAACTTGTGCACATGGTCTTAACCCAATGGATAGAGGTAGTGTATCTACCTCAGTTAGAAGGGGTGGTTCTAGCCATAAAGCCTTATCAGTTTCATGCTTTTCTACATGTTAAGAGTTGAAATTTGGTTTGATGCCACCTCTCCTCTATGTGTTCGAGTGAATGTGGCAATAGCCCTCACTCTCTACGTGCTATGTGTGATTTCTATGAATTTTGTTGAATTGCAAACTATGAGCTATGAATTATGAATTGTGAATCATGAACTACAAGTTATAAGCTATGAGCCATTTCCAAGGGATATATGTTATTGTATAAGCTATTTTGTTTACTCATTGAGATCATCTATCTCACCTCTTTTCTTTATGTGGTTCCAGGTGAGCATTATGAGGAGGCAAGGTGATGGCTCAAGCAATCTACTCGACTTAGGGAATTTCCTTATCCAAGTTTATTAGTATACTGTGATTTGAAGAGTCATTCTAGATGCGCTGGGAGTTTCATTTATGGAATATTATTTATGTGTTAATTTATTTATGAGTCTTAAATATTCTTTTCATATGGATTATATTTAAAGTATTTTAATACTATGCTTACGCTAGTCAAAGTTTTCCTTATTATTGGATAATTAAGTTAATGCATAAGGTTTTGGTACGATCCTAGGCAGTGTTATATTTGCGTGAGTGCGTTCTACAGGCATGGGTGACCTTATGTCTCTCCATATTCTAGGACTATCATATCTCTAAAATTGGGATGTGATAGATCATCATTCCTATCATACAAGATCACCATTTTGTCGATTTCTTCCAAATAGGGTTGCCTTCTTTCCTACTAGACAAGATCATCATTCCTACTAGATAGGAACATTATTTTTAACTCCTACCAGAAAGGACAATTACCAATTGCTACTAGCCACTAGATCTCCCAAATATACCGAGGGCATCTTCTTTAAAATTTAACCACACCTTTCACCCAAATGTCTAAACTTTGACTTAGACATTAATTTGGTTCCTTTCACCATCCCTCATCCTCAAGGTCACTATTAGTAGAATCTCCTTTCAAACAAACATAATTTTAATGAGGTGACAATTGTGAACCCTTAATTCTACACCGTCTAATATACGTTTGAACCTTAGAAGCACTTAGGCTCGATAAACAAACCTCTAAAAGCCAAAATTGCCAAAAAACCATTAAAATAGGAAAATGGACCTCTAAAATTGAAAACTATCCCTTTGACCTTTAAATCACTCTCAAATTTTCTGAGACTAAATAACAAACACAACACAATTAGAATTATGAAAAACGGACGAGAAACCATCAAGAATGGGTGAAAATGGGCTCATTGCCACAAAGCTGTGCGGCACTACAGTAAAGCCCTTATAGTTTCGCATAAATTTGTGCAGCTTTGTGGCACCGTAGAGCCCTACGTGGCAACTCCTGTGAATTTAACTATTTTTCATGATCCCACATTGAAACTTCAGTGTTTTCCTCTTCCAATCTTCTCCCTATATATAGAGGACCTTTCCACACTTCAGAGAATCAACTTTGGGAGCTTGAAAGCCTTTGTATTAAGCAAACCACTCTAATTCTAAAGTTTTTCTTTTCTTTCGCTTTACATTTGCTTATTGCTTCATAAAGCAAGTTGGGGGACTTCTCCTTGATTCCTACTAGACAAGTAAAAGGCTTTCCGCCCAACCTGTTTGAGGTAAGTCTATTGCCCAAGGCTCATGTCTTTCATCTGAGGCTAGCCACTACCCACCATTTGAGGTAAGTCTCTATGCCATATGAGGCTAACCACTGCCAGCCATTCGAGGCAAGCTGCCACTCGCCAACCGAGGTAAACCGCTGTGCCATCCAACCATCTGAGGTAAGTTTCTTTCCCGTTTCTTTCTTTTTCTTTGTTTCATTCATTATTTCCCTCCTTAGGATTTGTGTTCTAAGGCTCGTTGCCTAATTCTTGATTTGCTAAGGTAGTTAATTAGTATCTGACTTAATTAGCTCCACTTGGTAATCAATTGATTAAACCAATCAACTCAATCCTTTTTTAATCAATTTAGAACTATTAAGGTTAAGTGTGTGCTTGTGTGGAAATTTGTGATTTAAGTGATTGATGAGTATGTGACATATTAGATTAATTTTAATATGCATGAAATGAGTTCCTATTGTGAAATAAATGATTTACATGAAGTGCATTTGCATAAAAGAATTTATTTTAAATAAAATGAATTTTCATGCATAAAACAATTTTTAAGCAAAAAATGATTTTATGAGTATTTTTAAAATAAATATTTTTGGGGGAAATGTTACAGAATTAATAAGAAAAATATTATTTTTATTTTAATTCCATTCAGCCCAAAAATTTAAATAAAAGCCCAAAAATACCCAAAAGCCTACTACACAAAAATCCTCCTAACCTAGTTCATTAAGGGTATTAGTGGAAATTTCACCCCAATCTTAATGTATATTCTAAATTTCGGCCAGACCAAGGTTCCAGCAGCCATTCTCTTATTCTTTCTGTATCTTGGTAAAAAAATCCTCCCAAAATATTTCTCTCTATTGAAATTAAGAAAACACCTTTCCATTTCGCGATTTATTGACCGTAATCGTAAATTTTTCTTCTCTTTCGATTTCTAAACTGATTTCTATGAAATAAATTATGGGAAAATTATTTTGAACTGGTTGATTACTGATTTTTATAGATTTAATTCTATTTGGGTGAGTTTTTGGGAGAGAAAATCTATTTTCTACTGAAAACACAATTCTTTCCGTGAGATTTCTCCAAAGGTGAATTTTATAACTTAAAATCACAATTTTTATGCATAAACATCATAAGGGGGGGCGATTTGTGTGTGGTTGTGTTCTAAACTGATTTTTGATTTGTTTTGATGGAAAATATTGGATTAAATAATATTTCTGCATATTTCTGTGATGACCATAAAGTTTTGAAAAACAAAGGAGTTCAAGGTTTTTGTGTTAGAACTTGAAAGTTAGAAAATTTTATTCTTGAATGGACATAGGGCTGCTGATTTGTATGAGGAAGTGCTCTAGTATGATGTTTGTTTTGTTTAGATGAAAAATAATGATTTGAATCATGTGTCTGTTTATCATTGAAATGAACGAAATGCGCGGAAAGCGCGAAAACTCATGATTTTTCACCTAAGCCTTTAAACTTGGAATTTTTTTGTATAAATCCTATCTATGGATACCGAATCATGTATGGATGTGTTCTAAACTAACATTTGCTTAAGTAAAATCCTAAAGCATGGGAATTTTCCTGTCATGTTACTTGCAGTCTATCGCTAGCATAGTTCCGCGAAATCCTAGTAGATTTTATTAATCCTTATTATTGTTTGCTTGCCTTATGATTCTTTTGATAGATGACCAAGAGGATTACACCTGCTCGAGGACCACGACCCAGAGCACCCCGTGTGACCTATAGGAGGACTTGGCCGGAGATGTTCGAGAAAGTCGTAACTGTGATTCGCCCCACGAAGGAAGAGAACCTTGACGAAGAGGAGGACCCCGAGGAGCGCTTAGATCCTGATTGGGTTTATAGTAAGATCCAAAATTTGGAGGATAACTATTCATACTTAAAGGAGGAAAATCAATGTCTTAAGGTCATGATTCATGCATTAAGAGAAGATATGGAGTAACTCAGGTCAGGGATCATTGAGCATAGAGGAGATTACTTGCCAGTGAGGTATGCATCTTCAACTAATCGCCATCAAGATAGAGATCTTCGTTGCTACCGATGTGGCAGTAGTGGCGTCGCTTTTGATTGCTCTGGAGGTGGACATGGGAATTAGGCTAAGTAGATATGATGATCGACGTAAAAACATAGCACTTTATATGATATGAATGATTTCTCCTTGATTGCCTAGTTATATAGTAGGAGATGATTTCTTTCATTATTATGATATGTGATATGTGCAAAACTATGTGATATGCGATTCATACATGACATGTGCTTAGTGACGTGATATGGTAAATGCATGACAATGTGTGCTAGGATAAGGGGAGATTAAATGGGTTAGGATAGGGGATTAGTACTAAATTCCCTTATTATGATAGACAGAATGCCTCTTAAGAAGAAGGTTCGCACAGTTGCCCAATTCATCAGGGCTAATGATGATGTCATATCGGACACCGCATTGAATGCTGCCTCTACACCTATACAATCAAGAGAAAGATCCAACTTGAGGGCACCAACTATGGGCTCTAATGAGCAAGCATCTTCGCAAGAAGTGCACGCCATGCACAAGGAAATGAGAGACTTGCACAAGGAATTGGATGAGCTACATGCTCAAAGGTGAGAAGCACCGCTAACTCAAGAAAGGAATGGAGTTACGCCACCTGCGGTAGTGACACCTGCTCAGAGAGAGAGGAAACCGGCTACCTGACGAGGGAATGACCGTGGCAGAGTTTAAGAAGCTGCAACCACCTACCTTTTATGGTGAGGAAAGAGATGACCCCCATGAATTTTTGGATGAGATGGATAAGCTAGTCCATCATTTATCTTGCTCAGATGCTCGAGTAATTGAGTTGGTAGGACTCCAACTCAAGAAAGAAGCTTGTTACTGGTATGAGAGGAATATTGAAGAATGACTTTATGGGGCAGACCCACCTATATGGGCAGAGTTTCAGCAAGAAGTAATGGATCAGTTCTTGCCAGAAGGAGAAAGGCAAGATAGGGCATTGCAGTTCGAGCAACTAAAGCAAAGGCCCGGAATGTCCGTGTCAAATTATGCTAAGGAGTTTAACTGACTTAGTCGATTCGCTGTCAACATCATTCCTATCGAAGCAAGTCACATCAATCGTTTCCTTAGAGGACTGATCACACCTCTATTCAATTCATTGGCAGCAACAGAGTTTCCAACCTTAGCCAAGCTCGTAGACAAGGCCAAGGTCATGGAGAAAAGATACAAGGCAGAGAGAGCCGAATGAGTTGAGCAAGACTAGAAGGGAAGGTATAAGAACAAAAGTCATAAGGGACAACATGGAAATGGAGGAGAATCAAAGAAGGAATTTTCATCATCTGGACCACGGAATAATCAAACTAAGCAAGAAATTCCCACTTACGGCAAATATGGAAAGAAACATCCTGGAATTTTCCGAAGAGATACTAGTGCTTGCCTTAAGTGTGGGCAAATAGGGCACTTCATAAAGGATTGCCCTCAGACAAGGAGTCAAGGGAATGGGACCACAGTGCGACCATAATTTAGGCCATTCCAAACGCAAGGACAAGGAGTCAAGGACAAAGGACCAGTGGTTGGAAATACACCATCAACAGAGAATAAGGGCAAGGGTCGAGTCTTCGAGTTAAATCAGCAAAAGGCTTACGATTTGCACACAGCCATCACAGGTATCATCCCCATCCAAAGTTCTAGCGCAAAATGTTTAATTGATTCTAGAGCTACCCATTCTTTTGTGTCACCTTGTTTTGCTAAGTACCTGGGTACAGATAAGGAATTGATGAGTGAACCGTTAGTAATATCAACTCCTTTAGGGGAAGTGATGGAAGTAAAGTATGAGTATAAGGGCTGTGATGTGGACATTAATGGACAAACACTTTTGGTAGTGTTACTAGAATTAGACGTACTAAAATTTGATGTGATATTAGGGATGGACTGGTTGTATGAGCATGGAGCTCATATCGACTGTAGAAAGAAACTTGTTGAGTTTTGAACTAGAGATGGGAAGGAGTTTGTGTACCAAGGAGATAGGAATAAGAATCCTCTGAATTTGATATCGGCCTTAGTAGCGAGACGGATGTTAAGGAAAGGATGCCAAGTGTATCTAGCCCACGTAATCGATACTGGCAAAGAAGCTACCATTCGAGACGAGAGCATTCTAGTGGTGGATGAGTTCATGGATGTCTTTCCAAAAGGTTTACTTGGATTACCCCCTGATCACGAGATCGAGTTCAACATTGAGCTGCTACCTGGTATGCAACCGATATCGATACTGCCATATTGTATGGCACCAATGGAGCTGAAGGAGTTAAAGACGCAATTATATGATCTACTTAATAAGGGCTTCATTCGACTAAGCAGTTCGCCATGGGGCACTCCAGTGTTGTTCGTGAAGAAGAAAGATGGCTCGTTTTGAATGTGCATTGACCATCGTCAACTTAACAAAGTCACTGTGAAGAATAGATACCCATTGCCGAGGATCGATGATCTTTTTAATCATTTGTAATGAGCTGGTCACTTCTCCAAAATCAACTTAAGGTCTGGCTATCATCAGCTAAAGATCCGAGGAGAAGATATCTGCAAGACTGCCTTCCGTACTAGATATGGGCACTACGAGTTCATGGTTTTGCCATTCGATTTGACGAATGCTCCTGCTGCTTTCATGGACTTGATGAACCAAGTATTCAAGCCATTCCTTGACAAATTCGTGATCGTGTTCATTGACGACATCCTGATTTACTCAAAGAATAAAGAAGAACATGAAGAACATTTGAGGATCGTGCTTCAAACGTTACGTGATCACCAACTCTACGCTAAGTTATCTAAGTGTGAATTTTGGATGGAGTCTGTCAACTTTCTTGGACATGTAGTAAGTAAGGAAGGGATTCAAGTTGATCCTAAGAAAGTTAAAGCAGTAGCAAATTGGCCAAGGCCCACAACAGTTTCAGAAGTACGAAGTTTCTTAGGCATGGCGGGATATTATCGTAGATTCGTATAAGACTTTTCTAAGATAGCAACTCCATTGACCAAGTTGATGAGAAAATAATTTAAGTTCAATTGGGAAGAGTCCTGTGAAAAGAGTTTTCAGAAGCTTAAGGAGTGTTTGGTATCGGCTCCAGTTTTGACACTACCAGAAGGAGAAGAAGGGTTCAATGTCTATTGCGACAACTCGAGAGTAGGACTTGGGTGTGTTTTGATGCAAAATGGTAAAGTCATCACCTATGCATCACGACAACTGAAGAGACATGAAGTGAATTACCCTACTCACAATTTGGAATTAGCTGTAGTAGTGTTCGCTCTAAAGATCTGGAGACATTACATGTATGGGACAAAGTGTGAGATCTACACAGATCATAAGAGTCTTTAGTACATCTTGAGCCAAAGAGACCTCAACCTAAGACAAAGAAGATGGATTGAATTGTTGAAGGATTATGACTGTCAGATCCTCTATCATTCCGGAAAGGCAAATGTAGTGGCAAATGCTTTAAGTCAAAAGTCGATGGGAAGCCTAGCTCATGTAGATGTGAGAAGGAGGCCCATCGTGAAGGAACTAAAGGAATTGTTTAATCAAGGATTGAAACTGGAGATTGGAGGATCAAGATTCTTATTAGCTCATTTTCAAGTAAGGTCTAAGTTAATGGAAGAAATAAGGGATTCACAAGATAGGGACCCATACTTGGTGAAGTTGAAGGATGAGACGAGAGAAGGAAAGAACTCTGAGTTTGAGGTAGTCAATGGAATTTTAAAGTGCAAGAATAGAGTATGTGTGCCTAATGTGGATGGATTAAAGGAAAGGATATTAAAGGAGGCACATCAGACACCTTATTGTGCTCATCCTGGAACTACCATGATGTGAAAGCTAATTATTGGTGGCCTGGATTGAAGAAAGATGTGGCTAAGTTTGTAGCATCCTGCTTGACTTGCCAGCAAGTCAAGTATGAACATCAGCAACCCTCAGGATTACTAGAAGAGATTTGACTACCTGAATGGAAGTAGGAGCGCATCATTATGGACTTCGTTGTTGGCTTACCTAGAACCTTCAAAGGACATGGTTCTATATAGGTCATAGTGGATAGATTGACAAAGTCTACTCATTTTCTAGGAGTTAAGACCACATATTCTGTAGCTCAATATGTGCAATTGTATGTAGATGAGATCGTGAAACTATATGGAGTGCCAATTTCTATCATCTCAGATCGAGGGACTCAATTCACCTAAAGGTTCTGGCAAAAGTTGCAAGAAGCGTTAGGAACACAACTAGATTTTAGTATGGCATTTCACCCTCAAACGGATGGCCAATCTGAAAGAACAATTCAGACACTTGATGATATGCGATGTGTGTTTTGGACTTTGGTGGTAGATGGGATAAGTATTTACCCTTAATTGAATTCGCCTACAATAATAGCTATCATTCGTCCATCGACATGGCGCCATATGAAGCATTGTATGGGAGAAGATGCCATTCTCCGATTTGTTAGATTGAACCTAGAGACAAGCATGTATAAATGCCCAAATTGCTTAAGGAGACTATGAAGAAAGTATCAATAATTCAAGATCGATTGAAGACGGCTTTCAGTCGACAAAAGAGTTATACGAACCCTAAGCGAAAAAAAGTCCAATTCGCCGTGGGAGATCACGTATTCTTTAAGGTCTCTCTAATGAAAGGAGTTATAAGATTTGGCAAGAAAGGAAAATTAGCACCTCGTTTCATTGGTCCTTTCGAAATCTTAGATAAGGTTGGAGAGGTGTCTTATAGACTTGCCCTGCCTCTAACTTTGGCACATATGCACCCAGTGTTCCACATCTCAATGCTAAGGAAGTATGTATTAGATCCATCGCACATTCTTTTACCTCCAGACATTACATTAGATGAACAACTATCCTATGAGGAGTCACCAATAGCTATAGTGGATCAATAAATAAAGAAGCTAAGAAATAAGGAGATACCCATGATTAAGGTTCAGTGGCAAAATCATGGGATAGATGAGTGCACTTGGGAAGCAGAGGAAGAGATGCGATAGAAGCATCCTCAGCTTTTCAAGAGAAACTAGGTAAGGGTTTAAATTCGAGGACGAATTTCTTTTAGGGGGGGGGGGGAGAGGGGGGAAGAATGTGATAATCCACACCCACCCTAGGAATTTTTGTGATAAATTGCTTGATTTAGAACTATTAAGGTTAAGTGTGTGCTTATGTGGAAATTTGTGATTTAAGTGATTGATGAGTATGTGGCATATTAGATTAATTTTAATATGCATAAAATGAGTTACTATTATGAAATAAATGATTTACATGAAGTGCATTTTCATAAAAGAATATATTTTAAATAAAATGAATTTTCATGCATAAGACAATTTTTAAGCAAAAAATGATTTTATGAGTATTTTTAAAATAAATATTTTTGGGGGAAATGTTACAGAATTAATAAGAAAAATATTATTTTTATTTTAATTCCATTCAGCCCAAAAATTTAAATAAAAGCCCAAATACCCAAAAGCTCACTACACAAAAATCCTCCTAACCTAGTTCATTAAGGGTATTAGTGGAAAATTCACCCCAACCCTAATATATATTCTAAATTTCGGCCAGACCAAGGTTCCAGCAGTGATTCTCTTATTCTTTTTGTATCTTGGCAGAAAAATCCTCCCAAAATATTTCTCTCTACCGAAATTAAGAAAACACCTTTCTGTTTCGTAATTTCTTGACTGTAATCGTAAGTTTTCTTCTCTTTCGATTTCTAAACTGATTTCTATGAAATAAATTATGGGAAAATTATTTTGAACTGGTTGATTACTGATTTTTATAGATTTAATTCTGTTTGGGTGAGTTTTTGGGAGATAAAATCTATTTTGTACCGAAAACACGATTCTTTCTGCGAGATTTCTCCAAAAGTGAATTCTATAACTTAAAATCACAATTTTTATGCATAAACATCATAAGGGGGGCGATTTGTGTGTGGTTGTGTTCTAAACTAATTTTTGATTTGTTTTGATGGAAAATATTGGATTAAATAATATTTCTGCATATTTCTGTGATGACCGGAAAGTTTTGAAAAACAAAGGAGTTCAAGGTTTTTGTGTTAGAACTTGGAAGTTGGAAAATTTTATTCTTGAATGGACATAGGGCTGCTGATTTGTATGAGGAAGTTCTCTAGTATGATGTTTGTTTTGTTTAGATGAAAAATAATGATTTGAATCATGTGTCTGTTTATCACTGAAGTGAACAAAATGCGCAGAAAGCGCGAAAACTCATGATTTTTCACCTAAGCCTTTAAACTTGGAATTTTTTTGTATAAATCCTATCTATGATTGCCAAATCATGTATGGATGTGTTCTAAACTGATATTTTCTATGATTGAATGAAAAATAATAGTTTAAACAACCTGTTTACATATATCTGAAATGACCGAAAAATACCGAAAACAAGAAAACTCATAGTTTGTGCTCTATAATTCAAAAGGTTGAATTTTTATGTATAAACAACACTATGTGTGGCCAATTCTTATGAATTTAAATTCTAAAATGATTTTTGTTGCATTTACAAGAGAAATCTTGGTTCAAACCATATTTTTATATATTTCTGAAATAGACGAAAAGTGTGAAAAGAAAAAGAATTTAGTCTTACCTTGGTGATGTATTCAGCCTACATGAATCTTTTTGTCCCAATGTTTATAATTTTTATGTGATATTTTTTGATGATTATTGACATGTATGTATGTATAATAAATGATAAAATTGCATGTTAGTGGAAGGTATGACCTTAGATAACCTTAAAGGCATTTTGGTATACTTAAGGTATCTTAACCTTATATTGTGATTAGAATGCAAATATGATTGGGAAATTTGGAACTAGATGTTATGATGACTTGATGATGAACATATGGTTATAAGTTGACGAAGTGAAAGGGATTATAAGAGTTAAGCATGACGCTTGAAAGGTTAATTATTAAGTTGACATGTATGGAAGTGTAAAGTGAATTAAGATAATTATTAAAGTAAATTGATATTGAGGTAATAATATTGTGATGACCTTAAAAAGGTATTGATGTGATTGTAATGTGTTGTCATGAGAGCCTATAAGGCCTAAGTATGTAAGACTTTCAAAAGTCAACATGTTATGTGCAAGTGATGAGTACACCTATGTGTGGACTCAATGTGTATGTGTATGCTATATGTGCATGGGGTAGTTATGGGATAGGAGCATCATGAGTAAATAAATACTAAGTATTAAATCAAATATTATGTTAGAGTTTGAGAAGCTTTAGAAGTGCAAAAGGACTACGTATACTAGGAGCAAAGAAACCCCAAGGTGAGTAAACGCCATATTCATGTTATAAGTGTGAACAACATCATGTTTTGTTATAAGAATGTGATATATTTCTATGTGAACCTTTGTGATCTTTGAAACCCAAGTTCTTTATATTTTAAATATTATTATATGATTTCTTTGACAAAGCTTGGGTTGCCAAGGGACATTTGGTCTAAAACTATTTTGTTTATCCCAATGAGAATTTCTTTTGATTAACACCCTAACTTATATTCTTTTTTGAACTACACTAGCATTGTATCTTTTGTTTGAAAGCTAAACCACTATTGTTATTGGAATACATGTTATTGTTGCCTTATGTGATATTGTTAATTGTGATTACCATTAATTCTAGCTATGGTACCTTTTTATGTAGAATCCTCATGCCGATGCGGGTAATCATCAGAACCTGTGCACATGGTCTTAACCCGTTGGATAGGGGTAGTGTATCCACCTCAGCTAGAAGGGGCAATTCTAGCCATGGAGCTTAATCAGCTTCATGCCTTATAAGTGATAGGAGTTGGAATTTGGTATAAGGCCACCTCTCCTTAAGTGTTCGAGCGATAGAGCAATAGCCTTCACTCATCATAAGTGATAAGTGTGATTTTTGCAAACTTGCCAAATTGAACCCTTGCTAAATTGCAACCTAATTCATGAATTATAAGTCATGAACTAAGTGTATAAGCTATGTGTTTCCTTTTCAAAGGAATATGTGATAATGTATGTGCCTTTTCGTTTGCTCATTGAGATCATCTATCTCACTCATTTTTCCTTGTGTGGTTCCAGGTGAGCAAATGTGAGGAGGCAAGGTGATGGCTTAAGCATTCTACTTCACTTGGGGAATTCCTTGCCCAAGTTATCAATAATACTATTTTTATGAAGTCTTGTCATTAGATGCTCCGGGATTGTTGATTGATACTTATTGATATATATTATTTTCCTTATGGATTTTATATATAATGATTTATTTTAGACTTCCGCAATTTAAGGTATTCATCTAAATATTTTAAACAAGTTATTGTAAAAGGTTTGGTAAGATCTTAGGCATGATTTGTTTATATATAAGTGGGTTCTGAGGGCGTGGGTGACCTTATGTCTCTCTATGTTCTAGGACCATCATATCTCTAAGGTTGGGATGTGATAATTTTCTTTTACTTAGTTCTCAGGATTAGTTTAAAGAATGTGTGACTTTCCTAGAACCCACAAGGGCTAAAGGATGTATCCCCTAAGTTTGGGATTTTTATTGTAATGTTAACTTTCTTTTGAACTTTACTTGTGTATTTGCTTTATTATTAAATAAATGAGTTGAATGATCATGCATATTATAAATTGTTCATGCATCTTAGATTATTTATGAAATATATTTTATGTCACTCTTATATTAATTAGCCAAACTTATTTTGTTAAAGTAAACCAAAAGCCTAGTCTGCGAATCCTCTTTAGTTTTGAGGCTAGTGATCTTTTTTCTTTTGGGTAATAATTGGAGTCAAATGGGTTTTTTCCTTATATTTTCCCAAATAAAAACAAATTAAGGTGGCAACTCTAAGAAATAATTTTCAAATCTATCAAAGATAAGCCTGAGGGCTTCCCCGTGAGTTCTTTCCCAAATGAGCATTTTTATTCCCTTTAGCGGATCAAACTAGTGCTTGGGCGAGGCCTCATATACCTTAAGCCCCCATTACCAAGAACATTGCCTTGATCTTGACCCAAAACCTCTAAAGTGTAAATAGATTACCTCTAAAATGCAACATCCTTGGCTCAATATACCCCAAACTATCACAACTCAAGACACTACCTTAAACCTAATACCTTCGACCCAACCTAATATCATAAGCACAGGATCTTGGCCTAAAAAATGGTTGACCCACAACACTGCAGGGAATCCTTTTCCCTCAGAGTCTACATACCTTCACCATCTCTTTATCCTCCTACCCATTCACTTACTGGGTTTCTTTTGCTTTTTTTCAAGGTATCAATGGCCAATCAAATTGATATGGCTTTCCTGACCACACTTATGACCAGCCTTCTTAAGAAGCGAGAAGTGCATTTTCAAGCTATCCTAGCTACTCAAAAAGTCAAATTCAAAGAATAAAGGCAAATTATCATTGAGGAAGTTTGGTCTATGATTAAACAAACTAGCCATAGCCAAACTAACTTAAAACCAGCCTTGAATCATACTAGCCTTAACCTAACTCAAACTATAGAACTCATGTCTAAACTAAGGTAGGAAAGTTTTCTCTTATCTAGATGCGAGAATGCTTATGGGGAAACTTAAAGCTTTAGGGAAAAACCATCAAATTCCTCAAGCATTACAGTGACTTAATTGATGTGGACAGCTTGATTGTGTTCCTTAATGCTAAGCTTCCTCCTAAATTTAAAATACCTGAACTTGAAAGATTTAATAGAATCACTTGCCCTAAGACACATTTGAAGACATATGCAGAGTAATGAAACCTTTGGGACTTAACTATGAATTCCTTACTTAGTTATTTGAATAATCATTAACTGGTGTTTCCATGAGATGGTTATTTTCACTAGACAAGAACAAGATAAAAGCATGGGATGATATCTATCATGCCTTTATCAAGCAGTATCATTACAACATTGAAGTGGACATCACTAGACTTGAGTTGGAAACCACCAAATAGCTTCTAAATAAGTCCTTTTTCATGTTTCTTATTAGGTGGAGGGCTAAAGTTACTAAAATTGTAAACTGAACAATCGAGCAAGAACTAGTAGACATCCTTATCAAGAATCTACTTTCAGCCTACTAAGCTCACTTATTAATCCAATACCTACCCACCTTCAAAGCATTGGTAGTGATTACACTGAGGATTGAAGAATGCATCCAAAGCCAATCATTTCAACTTAAATTCCCCACCACCAGTGATGAAAATTTTGAATCCAACTCAACTCCACCTTACCTTAGCCCCGAGTGACATAACATGAAGGAGTTCAATCCTAACTAATTTGATCTATCTAAGGTTGAATTCCAAGTCTAAGAGTCCTCCAAATCTAAGTCTGAGTCTGCCATCTTGTTTTATTTTTCATTTGTTTTTTTAACCATGTCGGTCTTTTTTCGTCATCTTGTAATAAAATTTTCTTTATAAAACATCTATATTTTCTTATCATTATTTGTGCACTTGTTTTATTATATTTCTTGTTTAATCCAACATGGATGTACTTAAGAAAGAGACAAAAAAAAGAGAGAAAAAGAAGAAAGTGAGAGAAAAAAGAAGAAGAAAATAGAGAGAAATGGCCAACTAATTAAATCCACCACAACTAGTACAGTCAGAATTTTAAGTGCCATCAACAATTGTTTTTCCAGCTCCTAACCAAAGAAGTTCAAGTGACCAGTTTCTCATGAACTTTTAATTAAACAATTGAAGTATGAAAAAATAATTCAATGTAGTTACTCATTACATTTTGGGTAATCAAAATGGCACACTTCAATAAGGGGCAACTATGAACCCTTAATTTTGCACCCTCCATATTGCATTTGAAACCTTAAAGGTGCTTAGGTGTGGTTAACAAACCTCCAAAAGCCAAAATTGAAAAGTTGAGAAACGAAGAGCCAAAACCTATTACTTTGTGCTTTAAACTACCCTTAGATCATCTAGGATTGAATAACAAATACAACGCAACTGGAATCATGAAAAACGGACAAGAAATGAGTGAAAATGAGCAAAAATCACAAAACGGGCAAAGTTTAGCCTCTTGCAGCGGCCGCATCATGACCCGTGACTACCTCTAGAAGCCCTACAGCTGTCGTAGGGATTCTGCAGCAACAGTCATGTTTTTCATATTTTTTCCATTTTGCTTCATTTTGCACACTTTTCCCACATCAGAAGTGCATGAAACCTTCCCCTAACATCTCCCCTATATATAGGGGTCCTCCCACTCTATTTTCTTCACCTCTTAATCTCTTGGTTTGCTTGATTAGCCTTTGCATCAACAAACCATCTCCACAAGTTTGGTCTGAAAGGAATAAACTTTCTAGTTTAAATTTTTATTTCGGTGGTCGTTTCAAGATAGCTCTCCTCAAATCAGTTCGAGGAGGTCTCGAATGTCTGTTCGAGTCACCATTCGAAGGTTGTCATTCCATCAAGTTGAGAAGGTGGAATTATTATCTGGTCATCCGCTTCATCCGCCTTATGTCCCTAAGCCTCATCCTCGTAAGGTATTTATTTTCTTCTTTTATTATTTTGTTTTGTTTTGTTTCATTTTCTTGGGATTGCTTAGTTTATTCCTTTCATTTATTATTTCTTTACTTGGCATGTTTTATCTTTTCTTTCATTATTTTGAGGCATTTTGATTAGAATTTGATTTAGTCAACTAGGTAAACAATTTGAATTGATGCATCCACTTGTTAATTAAAACCTAACCTAATTAACAGCTTGGTAATCAATAATTCTGCTTGTTTAATCAACCCATCTTTCAATCAATGAACTGAAATATGATAAAATAGTTAGGCTAAATTAACCCCTTCGCAAGAAGGGTGAACTATGTAGATTTTGTTTCCCATTCAAAGGGATACATAGGCTTGTTTGTTTAAAGCATCAAATCCAATTTAAATAAAATATAACCGTTCTCTTGTATATCACTTTATGAATTAGTTATTTTTTCTGCGATATCTACTTTTAGTTTGTTTTCTTTATTATAATATTGATTTTGTCTATCTTTTTCTATATTTTTCTTTAGTAATCACTGTAGAATTATTTTGGGGAATATGTGACTTCCCTAGAATCCATAAGAGCTAGAGGAAGTATCCCCTATTATTGGTTTTGAATTGTAAAGTTAATTCCTTTACTTTATTTGCTTTTATTGCTTTAAATGAATATTTATTTATTTATTTATTCATGCATTACATAATTGTTCATGCATTATGTAAATTTTTTATGAAATTAATTTTAAGTCATTTTTATATTAAATTTGCCAAACTAATAAATTTTCTAAAATAACTAAAAACCTAGTCTCCGAATCCTCTTTGATTTTTGAGGCTAGTGATCTTTTCCTTTGGGATATTAATTGGAGTCAATTTGGATTTTTCCCTTAATCTTTTCCCAAATAAAATGAAATTAAGGTGGTGACTCTTTTCAAAAATCAACCAATCTGAACCCGAGGGTTTCATCATGAGTTTTAACCCAAATGAGCATTTCGATCCCACTTAGCATATCAGAGTGATGCTCGAGTGAGGCCTCAAAGCTTGTGACTCCACTAGGGACCACCTTCTTTTTAACAAAAGAAATAAGAGGACTACCAATTAGTTTAAATCAAAGTTTGACACTTTTAATACATAAATGACTTTCATGCATCATTGGCATTAGCTCCTTGCCTTTTAACCTAGATTTCCTAGGAAAACAATGGATAAAAAGTAACATCGAATGGGTAACCCTCCTTGGGTCTATTTGTCGATAATGAAATCATCCACCCTGTGATGAATCCTTTGACTCTTTCAAAGGTGTAATGAGCATGCACGTATTGTTGGACCCACGCGAGGCTCCTTGACTCACATGTGGTTAGGTATATCACTGTTCTAGTGTGACGAGTACCCTATACAAGCCACCCTTACCCTTTTCATGTAATGAACCTAGATCTTGATCTTAGGTTGTGTCACATCCCAACCTTAGAGATATGACGGTCCTAGAACATGGGGAGACATAAGGTCACCCACGCCCGTAGAACCCACTTACATATAAACAAATCATGCCTAGGATTTTACCAAACCTCTTTCATTAACTCATTTAAAACATTTAGATGAACACCATAATTGCGAAAGACTAAGATAAATCATTACATATGAAATCTATAAGGAAAATAGTATATATCAATAAGTATCAATCAACATTTCCGGAGCATCTAATGACAAGACTTCATAAAAATAGTATTATTGATAACTCGGACAAGGAATTCCCCAAGTGAAGTAGAATGCTTGAGCCATCACCTTCCCTCCTCACATTTGCTCACCTGGAACCACACAAGGAAAAAGGGGTGAGATAGATGATCTCAATGAGTAAACGAAAAGGCACATACATTATCACATATTCCTTTGAAAAGGAAACACATAGCTTATACACTTAGTTCATGACTTAAAATTCATAAATCAGGTTGCAATTTAGCAAGGGTTCAATTTGGCAATTTTGCAGAAATCACACTTATCACTTATAATGAGTGAAGGCTATTGCTCTATCACTCAAACACATTGAGGAGAGGTGGCCTTATACTAAATTCCAACTCCTATCACTTATACGGCATGAAGCTGATTAGGCCCCACGACTAGAACTGCCCCTTCTAGCTGAGGTGGATACACTACCCTTATCCATTGGGTTAAGACCATGTGCATAGGTTCTGATGATTACCCGCATCGGCACGAGGATTCTGCATAAAGGGTAATAGGCACCATAGCTAGAGCTATTGGTAAACACAATTAACAATATCACATAAGGCAACAATAACATGTATTTCAATAATAATAGTGGTTTAGCTTTCAAACAATGATACAATGATAGTGTAGTTCAAGAAAGAATACAAGTTAGGGTGTTAATCATAAGAAGTTCTCAATGGATAAATAAACTATTTTTGGACCAAATGTCCTTTGGCAACCCAAGCTTGACAAAGAAATCATATAATAATATTTAAAATAAAAAGAACTTGGGTCTCAAAGATCACAAAGGCTCACATAGCATATTTTCACACATTTGTAACATAACAAAATGTTACTTGCACTTATAACATGAACATAGTGTTTACTCACACTTGAAGAATGAATACGATGTTTACTCACACTTGAAGAATGAATACGATGTTTACTCACCTTGGGGTTCCTTTGCTCCTAGTACACGTAGTCCCTTTTGCACTTCTAAAGCTCCTCAAACTCTAACATAATATTTGATTTAATACTTAGTATTTATTTACTCATGATGCTCATATCCCATAACTACCCATGCATATATAGCATATACATACGCTTAGAGTCCACTCATAGGTGTACTTGTCACTTGCACATGGCACGTTGACTTTAAAAGTCTTGCATGCTTAGGCCTTATGGCTCATATGAAAACACATTGCAATCACATCAATACCTTTCTAAGGTCATCACAATATTATTACCTCAATATCAATTCACTTGAACAATTATCTTAGTTCACTTTACACTTCCATTCATGTCATCTTAACAATTTACCTTTCAAGCATCATGCTTAACTCTTATGATCCCTTTCACTTCATTAACTCATAACCATATGTTCATCATCAAGTCATCATAACATCTAGTTCCAAATTTCCCAATCACGTTTGCATTATAATCACAATATAAGGTTAAGATACCTTAAGTATACCTTAAGTATACCATAATGCATTTAAGCTTATCTAGGATCATACCTTCGACTAAAATGAAATTTTATCATTTATTATACATCCATACAAGCCAATAATCATCAAAAGATATCACATAAAATTTATAAACATTGGGACAAAAATGTTCATGTAGGCCGAATGCGTCATCAAGGTAAAAACCAAATTCTTCTTCTTTTCGTACTTTTCGTCTATTTCAGAAATATGTAAAAACATGGTTTGAATCAAGATTTTTCATGTAAATGCAACAAAAATCATTTTAGAACTTAAATCCATAAGAATCAACCACTATTGGTGTTATTTATACACAAAAATTCAACTTTTGAATCATAGAGCTCAAAACCATAAGTTTTCTTATTTTTGGTATTTTCCGGTCATTTCAAAAATATGCAAACAGGTTGTTTAAACTATTATTTTTCATTCAATCATAGAAAATATTAGTTTAGAACATATCCCTATATGATTCAGTAGCCATAGATAGGGTTTATACAAAAAATTTCCAAGTTTAAAGGCTTAGGTGAAAAATCATGAGTTTCCACGCTTTCCGCGCATTTTGTTCATTTCAGCGATAAATAGACACATGATTCAAATCATTATTTTTCATCTAAACAAAACAAATATCATATTAGAACACTTCTTCATACAAATTGGCAGCCATATGTCCATGCAAGAATAAAACTTTCCAACTTCTAAGTTCTAACACGAAAACCTTGAACTCCTTTGTTTTTCGAAACTTTCCGGTCATCACAGAAATATGCAGAAATATTATTTAATCCAATATTTTTCATAAAAAAAAAATCAAAAATCAGTTTAGAATACAACCATGCAAAAAATGCCCCACACTCCCCCCCCCCCCCCCCCCCCCCCCCCCCCCCCCCCTTATGATGTTTATGCACAAAAATTGTGATTTTAAGTTATGGAATTCACCTTTGGAGAAATCTCGTGAAAAGAATCGTGTTTTCAGTAGAAAATAAATTTTCTCTCCCAAAAACTCACCAAATAGAATTAAATATGTAAAAATCAGTAATCAAATAGTTCAAAATAATTTTTCCATAATTTATTTCATAGAAATCAGTTTAGAAATCGAAAAAGAATAAAAATTTACGATTACGGTCACGTAATCGTGAAACGGAAAGGTATTTTCAATATTTCGGTAGAGAGAAATATTTTGAGAGGATTTTCTACCAAAATACAGAAAGAATAAGAGAATGGCTGCTGGAAACTCTAGTTTGGCTGAAACTTAGAATATATATTAGGGTTTGGGTGAAATTTCCACTAATATCCTTACTGAATTAGGTTAGGAGGACTTTGGTGTAGTGGGCTTTTGGGTATTTGGGCTTTTGCTTTAAATTTTCAGCTGAATAAGAATTAAAATAAAAAGAATATTTTTCTTATTAATTTTGGAACATTTTCCTCAAAAATATTTATTTTAAAATATTCTAAAGATACCCATAAAATTATTTTATGCTTAAAAATTATCTTATGCATGAAAATTTGTTTTATTTAAAATAAATTCTTTTATGCAAATGCACTTCATATAAATCATTTATTTCACAATAGCAACTCATATTATGCATATTAAAATTAATTTAATATGCCACATACTCATCAATCACTTAGATCACAAATTTTCACACAAGCACACACTTAACCTTATTAGTTCTAAATCAAGCAATTTATCACGAAAATTCCTAGGGTGGGTGTGGGTTGTTACAGGTTGTATGTACCATAATTAAAACTTTGCATCTTTGCATTCTCATGAAATATTTTCCCCATACATATCATACATCCATATTGTATAACAAAATAGACATTCATCTCTAGTCTAGGTTATACCTTGAACCGAAGAAGGGTCATATACTCACTTTTCACTTCTATCCAAACACCTTCACTTTTAAACATTAAACACTCTCACCTCTATCTCAATCACCTTTGCTCCCACAAACCTTAAGCCATCACCCTAAACCTTACCCCATTACTTTAGCCTTTAACCTAAACAATATTACCCTAAGCCCAATACCTTTGGCCTAATATACTATCCTAAGCCCAATATCTTTAGCCCAACACACTACCCTAAGCCCAGTACCCTTTGGCCCAATGCACTACCCTGAGCCCAATACCTTTGGCCCAACACACTACCCTGAGCCTAATACCTTTGGCCCAACACACTACCTTGAGCCCATTACCTTTGGCCCAACATACTACCCTGAGCCCAATACCTTTGGCCCAACACACTACCTTGAGCCCAATACCCTTAGCCCGACACACTACCCTAAGTCTAGTACTTTGGTTCAACTCGATACCTTAATCCTAAGACCATGACCTATGCAACCTTAGGAAATCCTCAAAAGCCTAAATGCAGTTAGCTCACAACATCAAAAGGAATCTTTTTCCTCGAAAGTTTGCATTCCCATATTCCTTTTTCTTCCCTAAGCACTTACCTTAATTCTTTGATTTGGTTTGTATGGTATCAATGGCCAACCCACTTAACATGGACACCTTGACCACACTTATGACTAGCCTTCTTAAGAAGCATAAAGAGCATTTTCAAGCTATCCTAGCTGCTCAACATATCCAATTTGAAGAAAACATGAAGGAACAAAGGTGAGCCATCATTGAGAAAGTTTGAGCCCTGATTAACCAAGCAAATCTCGATAAAAATCCAAATAAGACCTATCTTGGAAAACCTGCCAATACTTAAGCCTTAAACACCACTACCCATTCTAGATCTTCCTCTCTCCTAAATCCTTTCAAGGTGGGGAAGTTTTCTCTCAAGATACCAAATTGCTTATGGATAAACTTGAAGCTATGGAGAAAACCATCAAATCCTTGAAGCACCACAATAACTTAATTGATATGGATAGCTTGATCTTATTCCCTGATGCCAAGCTTCCTCCTAAATTCAGAATGCCTGAGTTGGATAGATTGATGGAACCACATGCCCTAAAACTCATCTAAAGATGTATATAGGAGTAATGAAACCTATGGGACTTAGCGATGAGGTCCTTACTCAAATGTTCCAAGAATCGCTAACTGGAGTTACCAGGAGATGGTTTCTTTCATTGGACAAGAGCCAAAAAAGAACATGGGATGATATTTGTCATGTCTTTGTTAGACAGTATCATTACAATACTGAAGTAAATGTCATTAGGCATGATTTGGAAACCATAAAGCAACTTTCAAATGAGTCCTTCTCCATGTTCCATACTAGGTGGAGGGCTAAAGCTGCTCAAATGATAAATAGGCCAACCGAGCAAGAACAAGTAGATATCGTTGTCAAGAATCTACTCCTGACCTATCAAGCTCACTTATTAACACAATACCTACCCACTTTCAAAGCTTTGGTTGCAACTACATCAAAAGTTGAAGATTGAAGCGCACCACTTCAAGCTAAATTCCCTACCACCAACCTAAACAGTGATGATGAACCCAAACCCAATTCGACCTAACCTTACCTCAGCCTCAAGGGGCATGTCATGGAGTAGTTCAAGTTCAGCTAATCTGACCTGTCTAAGATTGAATTCTAAGTCTAAGCTTGAGTCTGAGTCCAAATCTCCAAGTCTAGCATCTAATTCTAAGTCTAGGTTTGTTATCTTTTTCGTGTATTTTGTGTCTACTATGTTGATCCCTTTTTGTCATCTTGTAATAAAGTTTTCTTTATAGTAATGCATCTACATTTTCTTATTAGTGCATTTATTTTCTTATCTTCCTTTTTTAGTCCAACAAAAAAAGGCAAGAAAAGGAAAGAGAGAAATGAACAAATAGTCAAATCCACCACAATTAGCACATGTTAGAATTTGAGGTGCCATCAACAATTGCACCTAAATCAAAGAAGGTTAAATGATCAAATAAGTTGAAGCATAAAGAGCAAGTAAATATAATTACTTGTTATACATTGGGTAATCAGATGATGCACCTCAACAAGGGGCAACAAGTTTAGAGAAGATCTTTGTCAAATCCAGAATTCAAAGGTCGGAGTCCTTCAAAATGAAAAAAGATAGTAGCCTAAACCATGGTGGAATTTTCTTCCAAATTTCATTAATTCATGCTCACTAAATTGAAAATCCAAAAGGGCGGTTTAGGCAAAAGTTAGAATTGAAAGAGAGAGAGAAAGCTCATCCAAATCATCTTCAATCAATTTGTCTCGTCTCATATCTCCAAAGTCAACCTTTCTCACCAAAGGTTCATTCTCTAAGGATATACTATCTTATATGCCCTTATCCTATAATAGAGGCATGTCTTTCCAGAACGTCAATCATATGTTGTCAATCCATCCCATTGTTTAGCTCAAAAAGCTAAATCTCTAGTATGTCACGTCCTTATCTCTCACTAGGGGCATAATCCCCAAGTTGTCTCTGCTCATTAGTCCTTTAGCCATTCTTAAGGGCTTTTTCTTTTAGTTAGTGTGTCATCTACATCAAGTCAAATCAATTATGTGTCACTCCAAGAGTCTCTTTAATCTCAAACAATAAGATAGCTTGACTTGCTCTTTTCCATGATTCATACTACAAAAATCAAAGCTATAAAACCTCCATGATTCTTTTCAAAAGTTTCAGCCTTCCTTTAAACCATTCTCGAACTTTTCAATCCTAAGCCTCATTGGCAAATCATACCATCATTTCAAGCTCAAACACCATACCTTTCCTTGGCAAAATCTCATTATGGGCAGAACCAAAAATCCTAAGTCTCTCAAGACTTATCATCTTTGAATCTAGTCAAGGCATATCTCCCAAAGCCTATCATCCTCAAGTTGATTAAGAAGGACTCGAACCAGTTAAAGCCTATCTCATGCCTCTTTGGCAAACATCTCATGATCCTTGAAAAGATTAAGCCTTATTGGAAAAACACACAATCCTTAATAATCAAAGCCTCTTAAGGCTTGAAACCATTCTGATGCAACCATGTCAAAGGGTAAACCCTTATCCATAAGCCTATGGTATCTTTGTGACCAACACTTATAGCACCATTCTTGAGCCAAAGCCCAAAACCAAATCTAGAAGCCTTCACCATATAGCCCACTCCCAAAAGCCTTCACCATGAAACCCACTCCCAGAAAGCCTTTATCATGAAGCCCACTCCCAAAAGGCCTGCATTTATGAAGCCCATGATCTTCTTTAAAGCAAAATCTGACTGAGCCTTGTAAATGGATTTCCTACCTTGACTTTTCCTCTAAGCCAAGATTAGCCTCCTAAGTCTAGCATCCCAGCCTAATCTCTCTGACACAGTCTTAAGGCAAAATTTGACCAAGCCTTCCTAATAAACTCACCAGAAGGCCATAACTTAACCGAGCATCTAATATGATCTTTTACAAAGCCAAACTAGATTAAGCTTCCAAATGAACCTAGCTAAGGCCAAACCTGACCTAGCCTTCCAAAACGATCCACTCATCCTAAACAATCTTCCCTAAAGCCAAACTAGAAGGCCATAACTGGCCAAGCTAATTGTCAGACCTGTCCAAAGACTCCTGTATGAACTTTTTTGGAGACAAGCCTAATAAATTGACCTTCCCTAAAACTTGGCATAGCCTTTCAACTTAATCATCTCTAAGGACTTGACCCCTCTGATCAAGCTTTCCAATTCAACCTCAAATTGAACCTTCTCCTAAGCAGAACCCACCTAAAGCCCAGCCCGACCTCTCCTAGCCATATCTAGCTTAACCTCCCAAAATGACTTCTTTCTAGACCAAACAATCAAAGACCAAATAACCAAGCTACCTTCCAAAGTGGAGGCATCTTTCTCCTAAAAATTCAGCACTCTCTTACCAAACTGACCCCTCACAAGTTCAAGGTATTCAATCATTGAATAGTCAGATGCATTTCATAATAGAACAAGTTGTAAAAAATGGATCATTTTTTTTTATTCCGACCAGATAGGGATGTCATCATTCCTGCCAAACAATATTCATCTCTTTATCGATTCCTACCAGATAGGGTCGTTATCATTCCTAGCAAAATGTCTCAAAACTGACCGGACATTAAGCTGGACTTTCCAAAATAGACCAGAACCATTACTTTTACCAAATTTCACCAAATCTTCTTTATCCTCCAAGATTAAGGCCGAACAGTTAACCTTGATTTAAATTCTCTAACATTAAGGCTAGATAGATAGTTTTGATTGAGATTTACCCAACATTAAGGCTGGACAAATAGCCTTCTTGAGATTTACATTAAGGCCAAATAGATAGTCTTAATTTAAATTCTCCAACATTAAGGCCAAATAAATATCCTTGATTGAAATTCACCAAACTTTCTTTATCTTCTAACATTAGGGCCAGAAAGATAGCCTTAATTGAAATTCACCAAGACTATTCTCGCGTCCAACATTAAGGCCAGACCGATAACCATTGACAAAAACCTCTTTTTACTTATAAATGTCTAGTAACGCTCACCTAGACATCCATATGGTTCCTATCCTTACCCCTTTTATCAAAATTCTTTTGAAACTTCACCCATAAATGTTTAATAACGATCACCTAAACATTCCTATGGTTTCTTTTTCCATCTATCATTTACTTATAAAAAATCAACCATACCTTTTACCCAAACATGTCTTAATACTGACTTAGACATCCTTTTGGTTCATCTTTTCCATCCCTCATCCCCAGGTTCACTATCATCAGAATTGCCTTTCTGCCAAGCCAATTTTGATGAAGGGGCAGCTGTGAACCCTTAATTTTGCACCCTCCATATTGCATTTTAAATCTTAAAGGTGCTTAGGAGTGGTTAACAAACCTCTAGAAGCCAAAATTGAAAA
Organism: Reutealis trisperma; assembly: GCA_947687605.1. Taxonomy (NCBI): domain Eukaryota; kingdom Viridiplantae; phylum Streptophyta; class Magnoliopsida; order Malpighiales; family Euphorbiaceae; genus Reutealis; species Reutealis trisperma. The sequence goes on along the minus strand of CANTUT010000147.1, from coordinate 144,928 downwards.
ATCAGAAAATGGAGAGCCAATACCTATTACTTTGTGCTTTAAACTACCCTTAGATCATCTAGGATTGAATAACGAACACAATGCAACTAGAATCACAAAAAATGGATGAGAAATGAGTGAAAATGAGCAAAAATTGCAAAACAGGCGAAGTTCAGCCTGGCAGCCACAGAAGGCCCTATGACTGCAACCAAAAGGCTTGCAGCCGCAACATAATGACCTGCAACTGCTGTAAGGATTTTGGTGGCAGTAGTTGTATTTTCTATATTTTTCTGTTTTTCTTCATTTTGTGCATTTTTCCCACGCTGAAAGTCCATGAAATCTTCCCCCAACCTCTCCCCTATATATAGGGGTCCTTCCACTTTATTTTCTTTACCTCTTAACCTCTTAGTTTGCTTGATTAGCCTTTGCATCAAGCAAATCATCTCCACAAGTTTAGTCCGAAAGGAATGAATGACTTTTTAGTTTAAATTTTTATTTGGGTGGTCATTTCAAGATAGCTCTCCTCAAATCAGTCCGAGGAGGTCCCGAATACACCGTCCGAGTCGCCATTCAAAGGTTGTCATTTTATCGAGCCAAGAAGGTGGAATTATGATCTGGTTGTCCCTTTTATCTGCCCTGTGTCCCCAAGCCTCGTCCTTGTAAGGTGTTTATTTTCTTCTTTTGTTATTTTATTTTGTTTTGTTTCATTTTATTAGGATTGCTTAGTTTATTCTTTTCATTTATTATTTCTTTGCTTGGCATGTTTTGTCTTTTCTTTCATTATTTGGAGGCATGTTGATTAGAATATGATTTAGTCAACTAGGTAAACAATTTGAATTGATGCATTGACTTGTTAATTAAAACCTGACCTAATTAACGACTTGGCAATCAATAATTCTACTTGTTTAATCAACCCACCTTTCAATCAATGAATTGAAACATGATAAAATAGTTAGGCTAAACTAACCCCTTTGTAAGAAGGGCAAACTACGTAGATTTTGATTCCCATTCAAAGGGATACGTAGGCTTGCTTGTTTAAAGCATCAAATCCAATTTAAAGAAAATATAATCATTCTCTTGTATGTCACTTTATGAATTAGTTATTTTCTCTATGATATCTTCTTTTAGTTTATTTTCTTTATTATAATATTGATTTTGTCTATCTTTTTCTATATTTTTCTTTAGTAATCACTTTAGAATTATTTTGGGGAATGTGTGACTTCCTTAGAACCCATAAGGGCTAGAGGAAGTATCCTCTATTATTGGTTTTGAATTGTAAAGTTAATTTCTTTACTTTATTTGCTTTTATTGCTTTGAATGAATGTTTATTTATTTGTTTATTCATGCATTATATAATTGTTCATGCATTATGTAAATTTTTCATGAAATTTATTTTAAGTAATTTTTATATTAAATTTGCCAAACTAATTATTCTTCTAAAATAACCAAAAACCTAGTCCCCGAATCCTTTTTAGTTTTCGGGGTTAGTGATTTTTTCCTTTGGGATATTAATTGGAGTCAATTTGAGTTTTTTCCTTAATCTTTTCCCAAATAAAATAAAATTAAGGTGGTGACTCTTTTCATAAATCAACCAATCTAAACCCGAGGGTTTCATCATGAGTTTAAAACCAAATGAGCATTTCGATCTCACTTAGCGAATTGGACTAATGCTTGGGCGAGGCCTTATAGCAACAAGTTTAAAGAAGACTAAATTTCCCTAACAAATTCTTGTCAAACCTAGAATTTAAAGGTCAGAACTCATCAACATGATGATAAGCAAAAGCCCAAATCATAATGGAATGTTTTCTTTTATTTTATGCCAAATTTCATTAATTCAAACTTGTGAAATTGAAAACCAAACAAGGCGGCTTAGGCAAAAGTTAGAGCTAATAAAGAGAGAGAGAGAGAGAGAGAGAGAGAGAGAGAGAGAGAAAGCTCATCCTAGTTATCATTCTTTTAGCATAGTCATCTTTTGTGTCCAAATTGTCCCTTAAATTAAGCCATTATCCCTTATTAAGGGTGCATCCCCTAAATTCATCAAAATGTCTTATATTGATCCGTCTCATCATATGTCCTCTAAACTCATCATTCCTTTTTAGGAGTTCATCCTTTAAAATTGCACTATCAATCCACTCTTTATGCCCTTATCCCATATTAGGGACATATCTTCTTAACTTGTCATCCTTTATCCTCCATATGTCTTTTGTCAATCCATTCTATCTTTTAGCTCAAATAACTAAGACACATTCTTCCATATCACCTGCCGTCAGTCTCTCAAGTTGTCTCTTTCTAATAACCCTTTAGTTGTTCCTAATGGCTCTTCCTTTTAGCTAGTGTTTTATTTATATTAAGTTAAACTAATAAACTATCACTCTAAGAATCTTTGCAATCTCAAACAATAGGATAACTTGACTTGCTCTTTTCCATGAATCATGCTATAATAGCAAAATCATACAACTTTCCTTTCAAAAGATCAGATCCACCTTCAAAACATTCGTAAACTTAATAGGTAGATCAATATTATCTCTTCAAAGCCTAAACCTCCTTAACAAATCAGGTCATCCCTTTTAAAGCCATATCAGAAGGCAGATTCTTAATGCATAGGTTACACCAAACAAATTCCTTCCTAAAAAATTTGCAATCACCCTTATAGGTGCTTAAGTCAAATAAACTATCCTTAAAAGCCTGACCACGAAGCCGAAAACCTTCACCCTGAAGAAGTCATCACCATGAAACCTAAACCTAGAAGCTTTCATCAAGAAGCCTTCACCAAGAAGCCCATTCCATGTTCTAAGAAAAATTTAACTGAGACTAATCTCCTTTTAAGCAAAAATTGATTGAGCCTTCCTATATGATCTCCTCTTAGGTGAAAATTGATCGAGCTTTCCAACCTATTCCAACTTGATCTCCTTTTATACCAAAGTTGACTAGCCTTCCAAAATGATCTCGTCTAAGATTAAGCTCAATTTAGCCTCCTAGCTTGACCTCTTCTAAAGCCATAGTCTAGCATTAAACCCAATCTAACTTTCTAGCTTGATTTGACCTAGCCAAGGCTAAAGTTGACTAACCTCTTTTAAGGACTTAGCTAAGGCCAAAGCTTGACTAGGATTTCTAGTCTAACCCTCTATATAGCAAAACCTAATCGAACATCCAAATTAACCTTCTTTAATGCCAAAATCTAACTAAGCCTAAAACCAGACTCATCCTTCCAACCTAACCTCTTCCAAGGGCTTTACTTTCTAAAATGACCTCCTTAAAGTCTAAACTTGATCAAGCCTTATAAGATAACCTCTTACAAAGGTTAAAACTAAACTACCTTCATTGAGGCTAGACCAATAAACCTTTGACCAATCCTCTTCGTATCCAAATTAAGTATGACACCATCATCTCTAAAAGGTTGAGTTCTAAGCCACTTTCCTTTAAAAATTGAGGCACAATCTAGCTTAAAGATTGATACTCTTGTACCATACTAACTCTTCATAAGTTCAAGGTATCCAATTCATAAAATGTTTATATAGTTAAATGCATTTGGCTAAATAGGTCACTAATATGAATTCTTAAATCAAGATGGATCATCAATCTAAATTCATAAATTAAGATGGATCATCAATTGAAAGCCTTAAATCAAGACAGATCATCAATATAAGTTTCTAATGGATGATCAATTCAAACTCCTAATTAATCATCAATCCAAATTCTTGATGGGTCATCAATCTAAATTCTAAATCAAGACTTGAATTAATCAAAGTTCCCGAATCAAGATTAGGACCATCAATATCAAACTATAGACGCCTTTAGTTTGAAATTAGGTATCATGATGTGCAGAAACACACACTAACAAACTACAAGTGCACAGGTCGTTATCAAGTAATAAAGTAGTGAGTATATGAGTATCGTCTCCATGAGGATAATGTATAAGTACTAGCGCAAACTTCGATTATTGTCTAGTTGATCAAGATGTAGATTGATTAAAATAAGCTAAATTAACTAAACTAATAAAAGAAAACAAGTAAATGATATTGATGGAACTAATCTAGGTAAAGCCAATCTAGATATAAATCCCCATAGTTTCTCATGTACATCAAACAATGGATTGAATTGGACTCTTACTAAATTAGATAAAAACCTTTCTCAAGTGATTAAATCCCTAACTTCCTACGTATTATAGGGGAATCTCTTCTCAACCTATAATCAAATAGGAGCAGCATTAAATTCAAGAGATTAACATCCAAAGAAGTCTTGTAGGTCTATCTCTAGCACCCCAATCAACTCTCTATTCCCATGAGTGATCTATCTATATCAGGGTATCTCTGCTCGTCCAATATAGAAACAATATCCAATCAACAAGCTAGCAATTGCTAATTAGAATAATAAGATTTATCATGAAAATAAAACAACCAAAGATTAATTGATTGAAGTTTAAATCCTTCAATCTATACAATCAAAACTAGCGTTCATTACAAAGATACAGAAAATAAAAGAGGAAGAAATCTCAAACAGATCTTGAAGATGTTCTTTGAAATCTTCTCTTTAATCTTCCATATCCACTTAGATCTTGGTCTTTGATTTGATTAAATTATTAATATCTCTAGCCTTCAAGCCTTTCCCATTACTCTAGAGCTTGGCCAACCTCTTAAATCTCTATTTTTGCTCTATGAGAGCTCTCCTCTCTAAAATGTTATCTGATATGTTTTATACTACTGAAATTTAAACTCACACGGCTGGACCCACGGCTGGGGTTCCAACCGTGCCAACGGCAGGGCCAACGAACATAACTTCCCATGAGTGAAACCTCAGTCGTGCCTCCACCAATGGGAGGCTACTGGATGAATTTCCAATTTGCTCTTATCACACATTTGGAATTCCAGCCGTGTGGTCACCCGTGGCTGCCCATATTCTTCCAAAAATTAGTATTTTGGCTTGGATTCTTCACCATTCTAGGTCACATTTGGTTCATGGCATCATTTGACATTGGATTAACTAAAAGAACTCTAGAAAAACATTAAATAAACAAATCAAACTCAATTTAAGGATAAAATATTATTAAAAACAAGGGGTAAAGTGTAGTCAATTAAGTGCTTATCATATCACCTCTAGAATCAGATTATCCTAGGATTATATTAAGAAATTCCACCTATAAATGTTTAGCAATGATCACCTAAGCATCTTTGTAAAATCATTTCAAAATTTGACCCATATATGTCAAATAATAGTCATCTAGACATCCCTATGGTTCATTTTTCCGCCTCTTTATCCAAATCCATCAAATTCCACTCATATATGTCTAGTAATAGTCACCTAGACATCTTGTTATTCCTTTTCCCATTTTCATTTATCAGTTATTTTCTACCCATAAATGGCTCAAAATGATTACCTAAGCATCCATATGGTTCCTTTTTCTGCTTTCATTTATCAATCAATTTCCAATTATATATGTCCAATAACAATCACCTAGACATCCCTATGATTCATTCTCCTGCTTCTTTTTTTATAATCCAAGTTAAACATATCCTATGCCTATAAATATTTAATAACAAGACCTCCTTATGATTCCTTTTTCCATCAAATTTTTACCTTAAAATTCAACCATGCCTTTCACCTAAACATGTCTAAATCTTGACTTAGACATCCCTTTGGTTCTTTTTTCTTTCCTCATCTCCAGGTTCACTATCATTAGAATTATCTCCCATTCAAGCCAATTCTGATGAGAGGATAGCTGTGAAACCTCAATTTTGTAGCCTTTAGATTGCATTTGAAATTTGGAGGCAACTAGGCTTGATAAACAAATCTCTAGAAGCTAAAATTGCCAAAAGCTAAAAACCAAGAAAACTAAGCCCTATGAGTTAGGACCTAGCCCTCTGGCCTCTAAACCTTTCTTAGATCATCTGAAATTAATTAAGGAGCACAATGCAACTTGAATTGCAAAAAACAGACAAGAAATCGGTCAAAATAGCCTGAAATGGCAAAACCGAGGAACCAGTGTACTTGGAAACATCACAAAGCCTTTGCAATTCTAGAAGGCTCTAGTATGGCTCCAAGTCTAAAATTTTGAGTTTTTTTTTTTTTTTCTTGGGCTTTGAAACTTTACAAACTCTTTCCCCAGCATTTCCAATATAAATATTGGGCCCCTAACTCTGTGTTGTTCACCTCTTGGCTTGCTTGATTAGCCTTTGTATCAAGCGAGCCATCCCTATAAGCTTGGTCCACCAAGGAATGGAAACCCTAGTTTTAAAGTTTTCTTTTCTTTTCTTTTTTGTTTTGTTTATGCTTTGCCATTTGCTCTTTGCTTTGTAAAGTGATTTGGATTATCATTAGAGGCAGCTTTCCTTAACCCTGATTGATATAAGTTTCCCATTGTTTGAGGCAAGCCATCGTTGGCCATCCAAAACAAGTCCACTACTAACCGAGATAAGTCTTCTTCATCTCAAAGCCACACAAGTGCAAGGTAAGTCTTTTTTCCTTCATTTTATTTTTTATCCTCCTTGGAATTCTTTTCTCCCCTTTAGTTCCTTGCCTAATTCTTTTCTCCTCTACTCTTAATTGATTCACTTAGGTTAATTAAATAGAATCTAAATAAATTAATTCAACTTGTTAATGAATTAATATCATTTTGTTAATGAATTAATATCATTCCATTTAATCAACTCAATCAATCAATTGAAACATTGTAAAAGGTTAGATTAAACACACTCCTCCCTGAAAAGGGAGAACTGCATATGTTTTAATTCCCATTCAAAGGGATATACGTGCATGCTTGATTCATCAAGCATCAAATCTAATTAAAATAAACCAACTTCTCTCCCATCACCTTCTTCACTTGGTTAGGATTTCTTTTTAATTATTTTCTACAGGATTAGTTTAGGGAATAAGTGATTTCCTTAGAACCTATAAGGGCTAAAGGAGGTATCCCCTAAATTGATTTTTATTGTAATCCTAATTTAGTTTGTCACTTTATTTTCCTTTTATGTTTTGTTTATATTAATGAATGAAATAAATGGTCATGTATCAATTAAACTATACATGCATAATTTATAAAATTATTTTTAAGTTACAATTTTGTTAAATCCTAAACTATTTTAAAATGAACCCAAAACTTTGTCTCCGAATCCTTTTTAATTTCGAGCCTAGTGCACTTTTTCCTTTAGGATATTAATTGGAGATAAATGAGTTTTTTCTTTGAGCTAAATGGCTCTAACGTAAGTTTAAACCCAATGAGCATTTTGATTCATTTTAATGGATTGGGCTGGTATTAGAATGAGGCCTCGCACTATCATTTTATGGATGAAAGGCTATACTGAAATCTAGCTATGTATCTAATGGCTCTTACAACTTTTGCCAAAAAAAATAAAGGTCAATTGAGAACCTCTATCCAATGTAATAGGAATTATACCCCTTGCAAACTTATAACATTATCCAAGTACAATTATGGATACTAAGCCACTGTGTAGATAGTCCTTACTTCCAGTAAATGACTTGGTCAATCTATCTATGACTACCCATATAAAGTCATAGCCCTTATAAGTTGTTAGCAGTCCTATCACAAAATTTATAGTGATGCATTCCTATTTCCACTAGGGTAGCTTCATTTCTTGCAATAGGCCTAAAGGCTTTTGGTATTCAAACTTGACTTGATGACACATCAAATATGATGGCATGAACTTTGAAACATCCTTCTTCATCCTAGGCTACCAATAGCAACTATTCACATCATGATATATTTTGGCTGCACCTGGGTGAACACTATAAGGAGCATGATACATTTCCTTTAAGATTCTCTTCTTAAGCCCATCCAAATTAGACATACATATTCTATGCCCATATCTCAATGCACTATCTCTGGTGCTTGGCTTGCTTGAACTTTTTCTTTCAAGTTGATAAGTTGAGGATCTTATGATGCCTTTATTTCATCAATTAGTATAGTCCTCATTTGGAAGTGTGCAATCAAAACATGAGGTTTAAAAATCTCAAATTGTAATCCTCTATCGAATATCTCTTTCAATTCTTTCACTAATTTCTTCTTTTGCACTACTACATAAGCTAAATTCCCTATTGGCTTCCTATTCAATACTTCTGCTACTACATTGACCTTACTTAGTCGATATTGAATTTGACAATCATCTACCCGTCTTCTTTGCCAATGGTTCAAGTCCTTTTATTGTAAAATTTATTAGAGACTCTTGTTATCAGTGTAGATTTCACACTTCTTATCATAAAGATAATATATTTACATTTTAAGAACAAAGATCATAGCTGCCATCTCCAACTCATGTGCAAGATAATTCAGTTCATGTTTCTTGAGTTTCCTTGATGCATATGCAATCACCTTTCCATATTGTATAAGAACACATCCCAATCCTACTCTTGAAGCATCGTAATAATTTGAAAACTCACTTGACCCTTCCAGTAATTCAAGCACTAGACTATAGTGAGGCAAGTTTTGAGCCTTTAGAAGTTCTTTTCACAAGTCTCATCCCATTTGAACTTCATTCTCTTTCTAGTTAACTTGGTCAACACCGAAGCTATCTTAGAGAAATCTTTGACAAATCTCCTATATAGCCAACCATACTAAGAAAACTATGCACTTTTCTCACAATTATAGGTCTAGGCCAACTTGATACTATTTTAATCTTCTTAAGATCCACTTGAATACCATCTTTGCTAATTACATGACCTAGGAAGCATATATGGTCAAGCCAAAAATCACACTTTGATAACTTGGCATATGACTTATGTTCCCATATGGTCTGCAATGCCATTCTCAAACGCTTCTCATGCTCTTCTTTATTCTTATAATAGATAAGAATATCATCAATGAAGATAATGAAAAACTTATCCAAGAATAGCTTAAACACTCGGTTTATCCAGTTCATAAATGTAGTTGCGGTACTTATTAAACTAAATGGAAATACTATGAACTCATAATGGCTATATCTTATTTTAAAGGTAGTCTTACATATGTCCTTATTCTAGATTTTGAGTTGATGGTAGCCCAATCAATCTTAGAGAAACTCCATATAACTAATCAAACAGATTATCTATCTTTGGTAGAGTTTTTCTTGATGGTTACCTTATTCAACTGCCTATAATCAATGCATAGCTGAATATCCTTTTTCTTCATAAATAGGACTGGTGCAACCTATGGCAAGCGACCTGGCCTAATAAACCCCTTGTTTAACAGGTCTTATAGTTGCACCTTCAAATTTCTCAATTCTATGGGTGCTATGCGATAAGGAGGAATGGGTATGGGTTGTGTACTTAGAAGGAGTTCAATATTGAACTCAGTCTCCCTCTTTGATGGCAACTCTAGCAAATCTTTTAGAAACAAATTTTGAAACTCACTAACTATAGGTATGTGATGCACCTTATGAAACATTATTTGTAGGCCTGCGGTACCATAGGCTAGTTGTAGCTAGTGTCTATGGTACTGCAAGACTGACCTACAGTAGCTTCAATGGCGCTAAGCCACCATATGGTACCTGAGCTAAAATTGTAACTTTTAGCCATTTTTGTGTAGAAATCCTATATCTAAAGATTAAAAACCCTTCCTTTACCCCTCACATATAAATAGTGGTCCTTTAACATAGCTTTTTGGAACATGAGATTCTATTTTTGGCTTTGCTTTTGCTCTTTGTTTTGCAAAGCAATTAGGGTCACAGCTCTCAATTTTTGCCCTTTGTCTAAGGTAAGCTCTTTTGTTCCATTAAGTCGAGAAAGGTAAAATCATGATCCCTACCATCCGAGACAAGCCCTTCCATTCCATCAAGCTGAGAAAGGTGAAATTGCGATCCAGTAAGCTGCTTCATTAGTCCTATGTCCTCAAATGACTTAAGCATAAGGTAAGCACTTAATCTCTGTCTTTTTTGTTACTTCCCTCCTTCGGATTCTCCTTCTTCCATAAGGCTCGTTGTCTTCTTTCTGCTTCTACTCCTACTCTCTTAATTAATTAATCAAATGGGAATTAATTAATTAATTACCCAAAACATGACCAAATGGCTAGGCTAAATTAAACCCCATCGTAAGATGGGAGAACTGCATGAGTTTTTATTCCCATTCAAAAGGATATATAGGCACACTTGTTTCAAGTGGAAAATCCATTTAAAACTAACCAACTCTTGCCCTGTATCGCATTCTTCCCATTTTTTTTTCTTTTTTTATTTTATTTTACACTATTTTAGGAATAGTTTAGAAAATGTGTGACCTTACTAGAATCCATAAGGGCTAGAAAAGGTATCTCCTAATTTAGATTTTTGATGTAACTTAAAATTCTCTTTTCTTTTGCATTCCTTTTTATGCTTTATGAATGGAATGAATGGATGGATGAATGAGTATATATGTTAATTAATGCATGCATTATATAAATGTTCATGAAATAATTTTTAAGCTATTTTTATATTTGAAAAAGCCAAACTTCTTTTTCTAAAATAGACTGAAAACCTATGCTCGAATCCTTTTTGATTTCAAGGCTAATGGCCTTTTCTCTTTTGGGTAAGAATTGGATTCATAATTGAGTTTTTCTTTAAAATTTTCCAATTAAAAATAAAATTAAAGTGGCGAATCCTAAAAAATAAAATTTTCAAAACTAATGAATAAGTGTGCTTGCTTCATTATGAGACTTCAACCCTATCGATACCTTAACAGATGGATCGATTCTCGGACGAGGCCTCACAGTTGGCAACTCTACTAGGGACACCTTCTTTTTAAAAAACAAAAAGAAATAAGAGGACTAATAATTATTTTAAATGAGAGTTTGGCTTTTCAATATAATCATAGTTTTCATGCATCACTTGCATAGGCTCTTTGCCTCTTAACCTAGTTTTAGGAAAATAATAGATAGTGAGTAGCATCGAGTGGGTAATCCTCCTTGGGTCTATTTACCAATAGCAAAAGCAACCACCTTGAAATGAATTCTTTAATTCTTTCAAAGTTCTAACAAGCAATTCATACTGTTGGAACCATGTAAGGCTCTTTCACTCACATGTGGTTAGGTCACTACTCTGGTGTGATGGGCACTCTTTTCAAGACACCTTTACTCTTTCATATAATGAACCTAGACTAGGAACCTAGGTTGTATGTACCATAAATCCAACATGTATGCTATTGCATTTATGAAATATTTTCCTCCACCCATATATGCATATCAAAAACCTTAAGTCAAGTGGAAAGTTTACCACAAAAAACACAAATTCTAAAATGTTTCCTATCCACCTTTACCTTATTTTTGGACCACCTTTGGTTGAATACTCACCTTTTACCTTTACATCATTTCAAGGTTTGAATGGCTAGCCTAATTGACATGGATACTTTGAACATTCTCCTAGATAAACTCCTTAAGAAGCAAGAAGAAGGTCTCCAAGCTACTCTTTTTACTGCTTTTAAAGATCAAAAAGCCCACTTTGCAGAAACCATAAATGCTCAATGACATTCCATCATTGAAGAGGTCAAAGGAATGATAAACCCTCTCCAAACTTTGCTGAATTTGACCTAAACCTAACAAATCCTTCTATCACTTTAAGCCCTACTACTGATCCAGCAAGTAAAGAAAAAGCTATAGAAAATATTGTCCTACCTACTGAAGTTCCTATCCCAAACTCTAGTTCCTCTTCTTCCTTGAATCCATTTCAAGGTAAGGAAATTCACTCTCATCCTAAAATGAAGAAGCTGACAGAGAAGTTTGAAGCTACGGAGAGGATTCTCAAAAACATTAAAAAGCATGATGATTTAATTGATGTTAATGCTTTGACCCATTTTCCTAGATGCTAAGGTGCCACCAAACTTTAAAATCCAACTTAGACAAATTCAATAGAATTACATGCCCTAAAACTCACCTAAAAATGAATGTGGGGGCTATGAACCTGGAGAGTGAACAATGAGCTCCTTGCTCAATCATTCCAATGATCCACAACAAAGCTGCTATGAGATGGTGTAGCGACCAGGTTTTTGGCCTTAAATGGATAAGCTCTACACTACTTTCCAATAGAACATTAGGTGATCTAATATAATGGGCCAGGGCCTAAAATGAAGAAATAAGTCACCACCGAGTTTTTAAAAATTAGGAAAAATAGGGTGATAGAGATTCCTTGCTTCTTACCTAACCACCCTCCTTAGATATCTAGTTAATGAAGTTAGTATGGACTTGGGAAGGTGTTAGGCACCCAGGCTGCCTAACTGTGAGGCTGGTTTCATTATTTAATCTCATTAATGCATGCTTTCATTAGGTTATTTGGGCCTTTTTTTTACATGATAATTATAGCTTGACATCAATCATTCCATTATATATGGTCTATTATTTAACATTACAACATGCCTTAAACAAACTTAACCATGTTAGTGCTTTGAAGTTACCATGTCATCATGCCTTGCCATTTAGTGAGTTTCTACACATGTATCATACCACCCTACTCCATTTTGAGCGCTGAGTTGATACTTTTTTTATTCAATCAAAACATGTTATCACCTAACACATAAGGAATTAAAAGTGCAAACAAACCTAATCATGCAAAAAAGTTAATTATTTTTAAGTTATTTCCCTATAGTTGAACATGCAATTCTAAGTGAAAAGAATTCATTTTAGGTTCATTTGATGCATAAAATCCTTATTAGCTGAGTTTTGTATTAGCTGGTGAAATAGTTTAATACTAAGTCTATAATTAAGCTTAAATAAAAGGGGAGGGGGAAATTATTTAAAAGAGGCAAAATTATAACCCATAAAACAAAATAATAAAAATAAATCCTAGCTATTGACCCAATCTACAATTCTTAAAACTACCTAAGGGCCCTTAGAAATCCCTTAAAAGTACACAAAATACAATAAAGCTGGAAAACCTTAATTTATTAAAGCAATGCTACGTCTATGCATTTATCCCAAGGATGCATGGCGCCCCATGCATTTGCCACTATCCAAGGCCACCCCTGCTCCTAAAGAATCTCACTTCTAATTGGTTTCTGATAGGTTTTTAGTTTGCTACAAGGTCTTTAGGTGTCAAATAACAATGGGGTGCTAAAAAACTTATAGGAAACTTAAAGAAAGATTAAATAAAATTGAACAAAAAATTAAAGACTCAACTATGAACTGCTTAATGAACAGTGATAAGTGCAAATTATATTCTTAATTAAGAAGAGTATTTATTAAGTTTATCCATCAATTGTGTTATTTATGTTTTCTTTTTCCTTTGATTATTGTTAATCTTTGATTTTGTAGTTTGTTTTAAGTTTTTCTAAGTTATTTTGAAGGTTTATATTCAAATTCAAGGGATTCGGAAGTTTGGAGATCAATTAGAATGAAGTCAGAAGCAAGAAGGAAGAAAAAAAGGTGAAGCAAATTATGTTCTTAATTAAGAAAAGTATTCATTAAATTTATCCATCAATTGTGTTATTTATATTTTATTTTCTTTTGATTATTGTTAATCTTTGCTTATATAATTTGTTTCAGGTTTTTCTAGTTATTTTGAAGGTTTCTATTCAAATTTAAGAGATTCAGAAGTTTGGAGATCAATTAGAATGAAATTAGAAGTAAGAAGGAAGAAAAAAAAGGTGAAAAAGAGTGCATCCGGGCATGCAAGATTCAATGTGCATGGGTGTGCACATTTATGACAAGTTTTCCTAACCTAAAAGTTGAAAACAAGTCATGCACAAGCATGCAAGAGTGATTATGCACACCCATGCATCATCTAACGAGCGTGATGATTTTGACATATCAAACGTATTTTTATATTTTGATCATAACTTGAGCTATAGATATTAGATTGAGGTGATTCAAGATGCATTGGAAAGCTAAGAGATAGAGCTATAATTTTGTAAAGAATTAAATCCTAATTCCATTATATATTATCCAAAAATTACCAATTAATGTTTTATATGAAATAGGAAGAGTTTATCCCTAATTTGAATCCATTTTAATGACTGATTAGTATTCTGATTTTTCTTAGATTGTAAGGACTTCCTAAGCCTTATAAACCAAGAATTTGTTGTCTATAAATAGATTAGAATTCTTAATAGTTTGGGGGGAGCCTTTCTAAGAACCCTCTTTTATAACCTTCTCTATCAATTTTTCTTCTAACTCTTTGTACATTATTTTCTTCTTTCTTAGTTGCAAGTAATTAATTCTTCTTAAGGATTTAGATGTAGTCTATTGATTTTCCTATCATTATCTATATCTGATTGATTGGTTTATTCTTGTTGGAATTAATCTTTCAGCTTAAAGCTAAAAACTTGCAATTAATTGGCCATTGATTGCATGAATCAAAGATATTGTGTGAAGTAGCGATAATGGAAGCATAATACTTATTCATTGAGATATTAGACCTAGGGTATGTGTTGCTTAGAGATAAGAACACTCCTTTGTGATTGTTAAAAGGGTTTTCATAAAACTTAATGGGTTTGTGTTAATTGCTTGTGATCATAAGAGTAGATATAGGATTAATATGAATACTTGTATTGTGTCTTGAGAGAGAACATTATATACTTTAGAGAAATTTGATCATTAATTCTAATAAGCTAAAAATTAGCCTAGAGAATATGGAGAAGTCATAGGTGGTCAATTGATGAAATCTAAATCCTAAGCCTTTTGATCTATATTGAATTTATCTTTTATTATATTTGTTTAATTTTACTTGTTTTCTTCCATCTTATTTGATTTTCTAAATAATAAAGAAAATGCTAACTTTTTCATTTGTAAAACCCTTTCTCATGAGATCGACATTCTATTTCACCACTATATTACTTGTTTACGACCTATGCACTTGCAAATTTCGTGCAACAAGTTTTTGATTTTGTTACTAGGAAAAGCGATTTGTCAATATCAATATCAAAGATTTTCTTTATTATTTTAGATTTTATTTTATTTTTCTTTTTATTTTGAAGGATTTTTATAAAAAAAAGAAAAGAAAAAAAGAAAAAAAAGAAAAAAAAAAAGATGGCTTTCTATAACTACCAATAGTGCAATGGAGGAGTCATGCCAAATAGAGCAATAAACATGTATGATGAGGATGGTTTTAGTAAGTTAAATGCTAAAATTGATGCCTTGGTTAACTTATTTGATTTAGTTAATGCTAATATTTTATTTAGTTTATCTTTGAGTTGTGATTTAAGTATAAGTAATCACTTAAATTCTGACTGCCAATATGCAGAGCAAATGCAAATTTTTCCAAATTATAATAGGCACGAGAATTATCCATATCCTAATATCTATAACTCAAGGTAGAGTGATCATTCAAACTTTTTTTTGGGAGAACTAATGCAATCAAGGTAACAATTCACAAAATCCTTATCAACATGATTTTCAAGACCATACACTACTTAAAGAGCATAAACCATCTTGTGAAGTAGCATTGGGAAGATTCATAAATGTTACTTATGAATGTTTTGAAAAATTAGAAAATAGGATGAATCAAATGGCGAATCACAATGCAAATTTTGATGTACAAATAGAACAATTAGCTAGTCCATTAAATACTAAAAGTCATGATGATTTGTTAAGCCAAATTGAAGCAAAACCTAGAGACCAATGCCTTCTTATTTCTTTGAGTAATGATGTGCAAGAAGTGGTTGATCAAGTAGATACTTAAAGCAAGCAAGATAAAAAGGAGGAAGTTAAGCCTAATTTTACTAAGAATTTTAAATATCTTTGCCTTATGGATGGTATCTATAGAATGGTTGGAATTGATGGGAAAATTTAAGAGGTATTTAAAGAAGAACACTAAAAAAAACTCTTCCAATTTTTTTGGTGAATACTACACCATATGTGTCATACCATAAAGCATATAAATTTGAAGATTTATGAGAAAAGAAGATGTATTCACCACCATCAATTGAGCAAATACCAACTCTTGAGTCAACATTATTACTTTCCTATCTCAATTTCTTGAGAATATTTAGAGCAAGAAAAAGAGCTCATTGAAAGCTTTTGGAAATTATGAGCCTTATTGTAATATATTGAATAATTCTTGTCTTAAGCTTTTTCCATGCAAGCTCAAATCAAGATAGATAAACTCATTCAAATTGGCGAAGGTCCATAATTATGCATCTATAAGGATGTTGTACTTTGTCTATTATCCACTTTGATGAAGACCTAGCCAAAGTCAAACTATTGACTATAAAGAAGCACTTTTTGGGAGGTAACCAATTTTTTAAACTTTATTTCTTTTTCTTTAATTTTCTCTTTTTTCTAGTTTGTTTTGTGATTAATTTCTCACTCTTACTTTTAGTATTGTTTCTTAATAGTTTATAGGGAGCAAGGACGTGGAATGCACCTTATGCTTACAATTTAGAATCCGCTTCTTCTAAAAGAGAGTATTTTTTTTTCTTTTTGTTTGTTTCTTTTGACATTGAAGACAATGTCAATTGCAAGTTTGGGGGAGGTTTAGTTTTTTGTAGTCATTTCTTTTGTGTTTTGATGGATAAATTTAAAATGTTTACTCTTTTGTTGGTAAATATGCTTATATTAAATAATTTGATGAAGGCTAAGAATAAATGATAATTGATATTTATGGATAATTAATTAAAGTATTTTAGGTTGAACAACTATTTTGGGAAAGAAATTAACTTTTATTTAGATTATGTTTTGATTTGCTTTGCATTATATTGCTTGCATTGAAATTGTGTATGCTTACTTAGAGAGGGTTTCTACACAATTTTTATCTTCATTTGCCTCATCTATCTTAAA
Source organism: Reutealis trisperma (assembly GCA_947687605.1). Taxonomy (NCBI): domain Eukaryota; kingdom Viridiplantae; phylum Streptophyta; class Magnoliopsida; order Malpighiales; family Euphorbiaceae; genus Reutealis; species Reutealis trisperma. The sequence goes on along the minus strand of CANTUT010000147.1, from coordinate 128,289 downwards.
ATATGTTTTTGTAAACTTTTAAGGTAAAATTTTGAATCTACTTTGAGAGAGAGATATGATTTAGGCATTGTTTGTTTAGTCTTATTACTTATATCTACCTATGTTTTAAATTTTCCTATAGTTTACTCCTTTATGCCTTGTTAATTTTAACTTTCTCTTTTTTATTTATTCTTAATTGTTATCATTTTCCTTGCTTGTAAGATAATTTTTTCAATTTTAACCTAATGAAGAAAAGGAAATTATTGATCTCTGATGAGTAAGAGTGCTATTCTTGATTAGAAGAAAGAAAAGAAATAGAAAGAAAATTTACCTTTGTGGTAAAAACATAAGTTTGGGGGAAAGCAAGAAAATTGAGCAATAAAATAAAAAAAAAGATTAGTAATTCTTGCTTAACCTTGAACTAATGTTATTGGTGATAAAAAGAAAAAAAGAAAAAAAAAGCTTAAAAGAAGAAAGTCTTGAAGAAGAATAGTGCTTAAAGTGAAAGGGATCTTTTATTAACAAATCCCTTTGTTGGAGCTATTAATTATTTCTTATAAATTTGTTATAATTTTCTTACTTTTGTTCATTTAGCCTTTCCTTCTTTAGCCAAACACCTTATGTTAGCCCCATTACATGCCTAGTAAAGATTTATTGATCTCTCTGGATTTGTAAATCCATTAGTGGAGATTATTTTCATGAACATGCCTATGAGATTTGTACTTTATTTTATATCTTGTGATAAAGGCATTTAAAGATATTAAGTTGTATATGCTTATCTGAAGTGTAACAATTTCTTTGTGATTGATTTTAATTCATGGTTATTCAAGGTATAATTAAGATGAGGTTAGTTTTGAATTTGAAATAGAAGCTTGACTTATAATGCTATAGATATATTATTTGTAAATATTAATATCTTGACATCTTTGAAAAATTGTTTAACATAAGCACGAGAAGATTAAATTGTCTTATTGTGATTAATTATTATTTTGCTTGAGGACAAGCAAAAACTTAAGTTTGGGGGAATTTGATAAGTGCAAATTATGTTCTTAATTTGATAAGTTGATCAATTTTCCTTTAGTTATTGTTAACCTTTGCTTTTATATTTTTTTTTCAAGTTTTTCTAGGCTATTTTGAAGGTTTCTATTCAAATTTAAGGGATTCAGAAGTTTGGAGATTAATTAGAATGAAGTCAGAAGCAAGAAGGAAGAAAAAAAGATGAAAAAGAGTGCATCCAGGCATGTAAGATTCAATGTTCATGGGTGTGCACATTTATGACAAGTCTGCGTAATCTAAAAGTTGAAAATAAGTCACACAAAGGCATGCAAGAGTGATTATGTATGCCCATGCATCATCTAACGAGCGTGATGATTTTGACAACTCATATGCATTTTGGTATTTTGATCATAACTTGAGCTACAGATGTTGGATTGAGGTGACTCAATATGCATTGGAAAGATAAGAGATATATCTACAACTTTTATGAAGACTTCAAATCCTAATTTTATCATATATTATCCAAAAATTAGCAATTTAATTTTTATATGAAATAGGAAGATTTTATTCCTAATTTGAATCCACTTCAAGGACTGACTAGTGTTTTGATTTTTCTTTGATTCTAAAGATTCTAAAGCCTTCTAAACCTATAATTTCTTATCTAAAAATAGATTAGAATTCTCAATAGTTTGGTGAGAGCCTTTCTAAGAACCCTCTTTTATCACTCTTTCTATCAAGTTTTCTTCTAACTCTTTGTACATTAGTTTCTTATTTCTTAGTTATGAGTAATTAATTCTTCTTGAGGATTTAAATGTAATATCTTGATTTTCCTATGATTATCTATGCTTGATTGATTGGTTTATTCTTGTTAGAATTAATCTTTTATATTAGGGCTTAAAGCTCGCGATTAACTAACCATTGATTACAAGAATCAAAGGTATTATGTGAAGTAGCAAAAGTGGAAGAATAATATTTGTTCATTGAGATATTAGATCTATCATATGTGTTACTTAGATATAAGAACACTTTTTTGTGATTTTTAAAAGGATTTCCATAAACTTAATGGATTTATATTAATTGCTTATTATCATAAAAATAGACAAAAGGTTAATATGAATACTTGTATTGTGTCTTGCGAGAGAACATCACATACTTTAGGGACTGATCATTAATTCTAATAAGCTAAAAAGCAATCTAGATAATATAAAGAAGTCATAGGTAGTCAATTGATAAAATCTAACTCCTAGGCTTTTTAAACATATTGAATTTATCTTTTATTATATCTGTTTAATTTTACTTTTTTTCTTCCATCTTATTTGAGTTTATAAATAATAAAGATAGTCCTAATTTTGCACTTATCAACCCTTCCTCATGAGATTGACACTCTACTTCACTACTATGTTTATTGCTCGAAATCTATAGATGCATAAACTATGCACAAGAATTCGACAAATAATGCATAAATAAACGCATAAGGAGTGATGCGTCTATTGAAAGGATGCATAGAGAACCTTGCATCCCTAATCTTTTAGGAAGCAAGACTCCAGCATAGTTACAATTCTTTTCTCAAATCATGCACGGTTTTCATAGGTACTCGACAAATAATGCATAAATAAATGAAATTAAGCTACAATTTAAATATGAACAAGCATAAAGGCAAAATCGAACCACATAATGATGAGGATTGGTATTCATGCGTCATGACCTCTAAGCAACCAAAAACTCGCTATGATTGGTTATAGGTAACCTTAGACACAAAATTAATACCATAAATAAAATTAAACTGATGAATTAATACATACTATTATTATAGAATCAACAAGATACATGAATGACCATAAAGATGTCATAAAAAGGAAACAAATGAGTAATCTAAATAGACAATAATAAACATATATTCCCGCTTTTTGTTCCCTATCCTTGGGTTATTTCAGCCCATTTAAGCCTTGAAAGAATTGGGAATCATTGGATTTAGTAAGGGGTTTCAAACCTCAAGCACCACACAAACAAAATTGTACCTTGTTTTTACCTTTTCTTAGATTAATTCACCTAGTTCTAGGGTTAACGTGTATAGAATTTTTAGTTTTTCATACTTGTTTTCCAATCTGATTGCTATCCCAAGGCCCTCTTCAACCTCCTAAATTCTAATCTTTTTCTCCCCAAAAGTCCAAAACCCTAAAAGTCTCTAAAAAAAAAGTCCCCCTAGAATGAAAAAAAAAATTCTTTTATATTATTTTCCATTTTTTAATTTTTCTAAAAAAAGGTCTTAAAAAATCCATTTTAAAGGTCTTAAAAAATCCATTTTTGTATTCCCCATATCCCTCAAGAAATGCCCCCTTATCCCATCTTTTAAGATTAAAGATAGGGGAGCATTTAAAAATTCAAAATTAAAAAAAATGAGCTGGCATATGATAGGGATGCATTGTTTTAGGCAACAACCCAAAACAAAGGTCCACAACCCTAGGGACCAAAATATGATTTTTCAACTCCTAAGGACTAAAATATAATTTTTTAAAAATTCTTAAACTAATAAGTGCATATTTGACTATATTTTATCCCTCGTCCTTACTTTTTTTTATCATTAAATTGAATTTAATTTGTTTGTTAAGTGGTTTATCAAAGCATTTTGAGTATTCTAGTTGATTTGGAAGTCATGAATCAATTTGTCTAGAAATTGCAAACCTAAGGAGCGAATTCGGCGAATTTTGGGCAAGGACTTAGAGTCACAGCATGCAACACGCCCAAGAGCATGCGCGTGTTGAGCCATTCTGCCCATGTACCTGGGTGTGTTGCTGCCATGCTAAAGAGCTAATTTTCCTAAAGGTGATAGACACCTACACGCCCAGCAACATGGGCATTTACTAGACCATGTAGACAAAAAAATGCATCCTTTAAAAGATGTTTTCAAAGATAAAAAGGGGGGCTCGGATCTTTTTAGAGAGTTTTACTTCAAGAGAACTTTTTGAGAAGAAAGGAACAGTTGACAGCCGAAATCAAAAGGAAAGAACAAGATTATAGTGGATTCAAAATGGGTGATTCAAGATCGAAGAGAAGATTTTTAAGAACTTTTCTATGGATTGTTGATTGATCATTCTCTTCTTTCTTTTTCATTATTCTTCCAATTTACCATGAACTAAAACTCTTTTTATCTAGATGGGATGAACCCTAGTTTGGATTGAATGATTAGGTTTTTAATCAAATCATCCTTGAGTTGAGTTATATTCATGATTTATATTGATAAAATCTGATTGACAATTGCTAGCTTGTTAATTTGATATTTGATTTCTTATTAAGGAGTAGAGATACCCTTGATTTGATTTGATTACTCATGAATATTAGGGATTGCTCAGGACTCTAAAGATAGGTTTACAAAATCCTTTGGCATTTTTAAATCCTTGATCTTAATGCTTTGCCTAACCTATTGAATAAGAAGAGATTCTATTTAATTTGCTTAGGGAAAAGGGGATTAATTTGCTTGAGAAAGGTTTAATTCTACTTTTAGGATTGCCAATTTGATTCATTGTTTAATTTGATTGAGTCCGCATTCCATGAAATACATGAGGAGCTAGGGGGAGTTTCTATCTAGATAATTTATTCATTGATTCTTTTCTATTGATTTTGTTTATTTTTTGCATTTAGTTAATTTAGTTTAATTGTTAATTTATTTTAATTCTAGCTTCCTTGAAATTTGATTTGCTAGACAATAGTTAATATTTAAGCTAATACTTATATAGTTTCTCTATGGGATCAACCTCTTTTGTGCTATACTGCCTAAATGATAGGTACACCTACCTGTAACTAGGGTATAATAGACATAGAGTTTATTTAACCTGGTGGAAGTGTAAATATAGACCATCAAGTTTTTGGCACTGTTACCGGGGAAACGATTATATAATATTAGCAAAATAATAGAGACTACTAATTTAGTTTTTGATTTTTTTTTAAATATTGTTTTTGGTATTTTGTATATCAGGTTACTTAATTCTTGTATGACCAAAGCTAGTTCATCCAACTTGGTAAAGGTAGATCTTGAAATAGAGAGAACTCTATGCAAGAAGTTGAAGGAAAGAGAGATGGTTGTGGTTGAGAAGATTGAGGAGCAAGAAGAAATTGAAATAATGGAAGACAAAGAATAAAGAACAATGTTAGATTATGCTAGGCCTGCTCTCTCTAGGGCTGATTCCAATATCAGGAGACCGACGGTTGCTGCTAATAATTTTGAGATCAAACCAAATGTTACTCAGATGGTTCAACAATCATGTCCGTTTGATGGATTTCCTTATAAAGATCCTAATGCACATCTGGCAAATTTTTTGGAAATTTATGACACATTCAAGATCAATGGAGTTTCAGATGATGCAATTAGGTTAAGGTTGTTTCCATTTTCTCTGAAGGATCGACCTAAGCATTTATTGAAATCATTTACTGCTGTAACTTTTACTCCTTAGGAGGGTTTGGCTAAAAAGTTTTTGGAAAAGTATTTCCCTCTTTCCAAGATAGTGAAGTTGAGGAATGATATTTCTTCATTTATACAGAGTGATACTAAGACTTTGTATGACACTTGGGAGAGATTCAAGGATTTACTGAGAAAGTGTCCACATCATAGTCTACCTCTTTGGTTCCAAGTTCAGACTTTGTACAATGGTTTGAATTATGCAAGTAAGCAAGTAATCAATGCAGTTACTGGGGGTCCAATTAATAACAAGACACTAGAGCAAGCTAGGGATTTGATAGAGGACATGACCATTATTAACTACCAATGGCAACCCACTCGAGATCAAGGAAATACTAGGACTGCTGGTGTTCATCAAGTGGATCCTATGGTAGCTTTGGCAGCTCAACTTGGGGCTATGAACAAAAATATTGATACTTTGGCTTTATCAACTAAGCTTGCCCAAGTCATGTATTATGAATGGTGTGAGGGAGGTCATCAAAGTCAAGATTGTTAGATAGGGAATAATTTTGCCAAGCCTAAGCAAATAGACTATATGGGTAATGCATCAAGACAGCATAATAATCCATATAGTAATATGTACAATCTTAGTTGGAGGAATCATCCAAATTTCTCTTAGAATAACCAATCTAATGCGAGACCTCCACCTGGATTCTAACCCCAACCTCAGCAAGAGAAGAAAAGCAATTTGAAAGAGATGCTGGAAAAATTCATTGTGGGTTTGGAAACTAAATTTCAAACCACAGAGATATCTCTATGGAATTAACAGGCTTTTATTCATAATCTGGAGAATCAGGTTAGGCAAATTGCAAAAGCATTATTTGAGAGATCTCAAGATAATTTGCCCAAAAATACTAAAACTAATCCTAAAGAGTAACTCAAGGCCATTACATTGAATAACGGTAAAGAGTTGAAGGCTTCTGAGAAGCAAAATGAGAAATTGGCAATTAAAGATGATGGTGCCAAAGATGAAGAAGTTAAAGAGAAAGCAGATCCTACACCTATGGTTAAGAAAGTTCCAACCATGCATTCCATATCCTGTGAGGTTGAAGAAGGACAAAATGGATGAATGATTTGGTAAGTTTCTTGAACTCTTTAAACAATTACATATTAACATTCCTTTTATGGAAGCTCTTTCGCAGATGCCAAAGTATGCTAAATTTCTTAAAGAGCTACTTTCCAATAAAAGGAAACTTGAAGATGTGTCTATGGTTCAACTTTCTGAGGAGTGTTCAGCAATCACCCAAAGGAAGCTACCTAAAAAGCTTAAGGATCCAGAGAGTTTTACTATCCCTTATCTTGTAGGTAGTTTCGAGACTAATAAAGCATTGGATAATTTGAGGGCTAACATTAATGTCATGCCCTACAAAATGTTCAAAAAATTAGGTCTAGGTGAACCTAAACCAACTCGCATGAGTATTCAATTAGCTGATCGATCTATCACTTACCTTAAGGTTATAGTTGAGGATGTGTTGGTAAAGGTTGGTGAATTTATATTTCTTGTGGACTTTGTGATATTGGATATTGATGAGGATGTTGATGTGTCACTTATCCTATATAGACCATTTCTAGCTACTGCTAGAGCTGTGATTGATGTGTATGATGGTAAATTAATACTTAGGGTAGGGAATGAGCAAATGGTTTTACAAATATCCAATGCTATGAAACACCCACTTGCACTTGACGATGTGGATGCTTATGATGATGTAACTAATCTTGAGACTGTGCATTTTATTTTTAACATTGTTCACAAGGATCCTTTGGAGTTGTGTCTTGTATAGGGACAAAAAGATATTAAGACACCTGAGACCATTGAGCATTTAGCCTATCTTAAGGCTACCGAGCCATTGAAGAAGAGCAAGGCATTTGAGCACATTGAGATGCCTAAGAGAGAAAGAATGAAGCCATCCATTATTGACCCACCGAGTTTGAAGCTCAAGCAACTCCCTTCTCATTTGGAGTATGCTTTATTAGCAAAAAATTTTAAATTGCCTATGATCATGAATGCTAATTTGTCAAGGGTACAAAAGGTAAAGTTATTAGAGGTCTTGGTAAAACATAAGAAGGCTATTGCATGGAAAATTGCATAAGTCAAAGGCATTAGCCCCTCTTTTTACACCCATAAAATTTTGATGGAAGAAGAATTCAAACCTATGGTGTAACCCCAAAGGCGTCTCAATCCTAAGATGAAGGATGTGGTAAAAGCTGAGGTGATCAAGCTCCTTGATGCAAGAATTATCTACCCTATTTCAGATAGTTCTTGGGTGATTCCAGTTTAAATGGTACTGAAAAATGGGGCATGACTATAGTGCCCAATGAAAATAATAAGCTAATTCCTACAAGAATCATGATGGAATGGAGGGTATGCATTGACTACAGAAAGTTGAATGATGCTATTAGGAAAGATCACTTACCATTTCCTTTCATTGATCAAATGTTAAAGAGACTTTCTGGGCATTAATTCTATTGTTTCTTAGATGGATTATCTAGGTATTTTCATATTCCTACAGCTTAGGAAGATCAAGAGAAGACAACATTCACCTGTCCTTATGGAACTTTTGCATATCAAAGGATGCCATTTGGATTATGCAATGCACCAGCTACCTTTCAGAGGTGTATGATGGCCATTTTTTATGAGTTAGTTGAGGACATCATGGAGGTTTTCATGGATGACTTCTTGGTGAATGGTGATTCATGTAAAGGTTGTCTTGAAAATTTAGAGAGAGTGCTAGCTAGATGTGAAGAAACCAATCTGGTTTTGAATTGGGAAAAATGTCACTTTATGGTACAAGAAGGCATTTTGTTAGGGCACAAAATCTCAAATAAGGGAATTAAGGTGGATCAAGCAAAGATTGAAACAACTGAGAAGCCTCCATCATCCACTTTGGTTAAGGCAATTTGAAGTTTCCTAGGCCGTGCTGGCTTTTATAGAAGATTCATCAAGGATTTCACAAAGATTGCTAGGCCCTTAACCAAGCTACTTGAAAAGGATGTGGAGTACCAATCTGATGATGAGTGCTTATATGATTTTAATACCTTGAAGGAAAAGCTCATTAATACACCTATTGTAGTAGCACCATATTGGAACTTGCCCTTTGAGTTGATGTGTGATGCAAGTGACTGCACAATTGGTGCGGTCTTAGGGTAAAGAAGAGACAACAACTTTCAACCCATCTATTATGCTAGTAAAACCTTGACCACTACTCAAGAGAATTACATAACTACAGAGAAAGAAATGTTAGCCATAGTGTTTGCATTTGGTAAGTTTCAATCCTACTTGATCTTGTCCAAAGAAATTATGTATGCAAACCACTCAGCTTTGTGCTATCTCTTATCTAAAATAAATGCTAAGCCAAGAATTATCTCTTATGCAAACCACTCAGCTTTGTCCAAAGTAATTATGTTGATTAGATGGGTGTTGTTGTTGCAAGAATTTAATTTGGAGATTTAAGATAAGAAAGGTACGGAGAACTTTGTAGTGGATCATCTTTCCTGCTTAAAGAATCCTCATTTAGAAAAGCTCGTGGAAGAAGATATCAATGATAATTTTCCAGATGAGCAATTGTGCATTATGGTAAGTAAGGAAAGTACTCTTAACTCTGAAATTCCTTAGTTTGCTAATTTTACAAATTACATTGCTGCTAGGATACTCCCAAAAGGACTCACATTTCAACATAAGAAGAAATTCTTTATTGATTTAAAATATTACTTTTGGGAGGATCTTTTCTTGTTTCGAGTTTATGCTGATACGGTTATAAGGAGATGTGCAGCATACCCGAAAACCATGAGTATATTGACTCACTGCCACAAAGGACCAGTTGAGGCATTTAGGGCCGAGTAGAACTGCACAAAAAGTTCTTGAATCAGGTTTCTACTGGCCAACATTGTTCAAAGATAGCTACCACTATGTATAAATGTGTGATCATTGTCAAAGGTTAGGTAATATCTCTTATCGTGATGAAATGCCTCAAAATGGTATTCTTGTTTGTGAAATTTTTGATGTTTAGGGCATTGACTTCATGGGACCTTTTCTCAATTTCTTTGGTAATAAATACATTCTTATAGTTGTTGATTATGTTTCAAAATGGGTTGAAGCTCAAGTTTTACCTAAGAATGATGTTAGGGTTGTAGTTAAGTTCTTAAGAAATTATTTTCTAGGTTTGGCACACCAAAAGCAATAATTAGTGATAGGGGAACTCACTTTTGTGACACATAACTTGAAAAAGTGCTTAAAAGAGTAGGTGTTATATATAGGTTGGCTACCCCTTACCATCCTTAAACAAGTGGCCAAGTGGAAAATACAAATAGGGGGTTGAAATGAATTCTTGAAAAAGACTATAGAGCGTTCTAGAAAAGATTGGTCTAAAAAGTTAGATGATGCTCTATGGGCTTATAAAACTATATTTAAAACTCCCTTAGGAACTACACCTTACAGGTTGGTTTATGGAAAAGCTTGTCATCTACCTGTTGAAATTGAACATAAAGCATATTGCACTATTAAATAGATTAACCTTGATCTAACTCTTGCAGGCCAAAAGAGAAATTTGTAGATTAATGAGCTGGATGAATGAAGATTGGTGGCTTATGACAATGCTCGAATGTACAAGGAGAGAACTAAGCAATGGATTGCTCACATCAAGCAAAATCGAGAATTTCATGTTGGAGGTCAAGTTTTGTTATATAACTCTCAGTTTAGACTCTTTCCTGGTAAGTTGAAATCTAAATGGTCAAGGTCGTTTGTAGTAAAACAAGTCTTTCCCTATGAAGCTATAAAGTTTACTCATCCTAAAAAGTGTGATTTTAAAGTGAATGGACAAAGATTAAAGCTATATTTTGGGGGAGAAGTGGACAATGCTAAAGAGATACTTCATCTCCAAGCTTGGAAATGAGAAATCATTCCTAACTATCCAGCTAATATGATGTTAAAGAAATGCTAAATGGGAGGAAACCCACTGTTGGTTTAATTTCCTTTAATTTTGTTTGATTTTGTTTTTAGTTAATTTAATCTTTAGCTAAGTATTGTTTTTGTAGATATAAAAAAAATAGAGGTGAAAAGGCTTTAATTTGGCTGGAAGCAGAGGGCTACACGCCCAAGTACATGGGCATGTCCAACCGAGCATTTAGAATGGTAAGGTATGGATTTTAAAATTTTCTCATAGAGAACCACATGCCTAAGAACACGGTCATGTACATGGGCATGTTCTAAGAAACTGAAAATTCAAATTTGGGATAGAGAGCAACATGCCTAGACACACGGCCGTGTCCAAGAACAAAATGAGTTTTTAATTTTCACAGAGCCAAACACAGCCCATACCACACCTTAAGCCAAGCCGTGTCCGATGCCTACAAGCCCAAGAACACAGGTGTGTGCAGATTAAAAACACGACTTTCCCTTTAAAATTCTCCCGCTCTCTCACTTTTCCATCATTCTCTTCATCTTCTTTCCCTTTCCTCTCAACTTTCTCTCTATTTTCTTTGCTAATTCATCTCCTTTTCTTTAAAATTATCACTCACACATTACATTTCTTTAAGTTTTAGCATTGGAGAGTGCCTTTACTTAGTTCTTTGAGAAATTTTCAGTGTGTTCTTCCATTCGTCACCCAAGGTATGGCTTCTTAACTATGATTTTTGTTTATTTTTCAATTCATAGGATGAGTTATGTGCTATTTAGTTTGTAATTATTATTGTTTATGATGGATAATGGGGCTATCATGGAGATGGGTAATGGTTTTGAATATAGGAGATGTTGTGTGGATTTTTGGTGAAGGAATGAATGAATTTTCATTGATTGGGTGAGTTGTGGTGGTTTGATTGGATGATTAGTTATGGATTGTTGGGTTGTGTGTATCAACTTTAAGAATGAGGGTTGTGTGGGGGCTGTTATGCTACCAAAATTATTGTACTTTCATTTAATTTACTTGGGTTTGGTGTTTGGTTGGTTGTTTTGCAGATGCCTCCATGTTGAGCACCGACTTCTTCGCACTGTTTAGCATCTCCCATCAAAAGATTACAAGGTGAATCCAATAGCACCACAACTCCTCTACTAGCAACAATATAGGAGACTATATTCATCACCAACCACCCTTGTCTCTAGTTCACCGAGGCTGAAGCTCAACAATGGTTTAGTGCATTGGCGACTGATAATTGAACATATGTCTACATCCTAATCCCTACATTATCATGATTTAAGATTGAAATTAAGTTTGATTTATGCGTTGAAGATTATTTTTCAGATCTTTTTCTATAGTGGGACTGGCCAGGAAGAAATGGAAGGAGCACACAAGGAAGTAGTGCAAAAACAGAGGTTTTTCATGGAAAAAGAGCTAAGCCACCCAGCTCACGCCCGTAATTACAGCCGTAACATTTGGGCGTGAGTCAATAGAGAATTTGGGAGATTGGCAGTAAGGTGTCACGCCCAATATTACGGGCGTGACTACGGGCGTAAGACACGAGAGGCTTCTGTTTCAAAGTTAGGCAGAGAAATGCAGGCTTCGTACGTTAATGATCGATCTCACGCCCAAGATTACGGGTGTGAGTGGGGGCGTAACATGGAAAAATTTCAGCAGTATAAAAGCTCTGTTTCAGCTAAAAAAGGGGGATCGAACTTTAGAGACGGAGGGCCGACTTCTCTGAGTAAAACCCAGAGTTTGCAACTGGGATTGAAGGTGAAGAACATAGATCCACAAGTTTTGAACCAAGAATCGAAGATTAAAGTGGAGAATATCAAATCATTCGTCATGAGTTGTTTGATTTATTTTCTATTTTTCTTTTCTTTTTGTATTCTTTCTTTAAACATGAGCTAAACTTATCTTCTACCTAGATATAGATGAACCCTAGCATGTTTGTATGGATTGATTGGTTTTGATTTCAATTAAATCATTTGATTAAGTTGATTTACCTTTATGAATTTTGATTGTTTAATTCCAAGTGATAATTGCATGCTTATTAGTTGGTTGTCATTTTTCAGATTCATGTCTTGAGAAAGCTTGATTTGAATAGAATAATCATAGGGGTTGAGGATTGCTTGGGGTTCTAGAGATAGACTTACAAAATCCTTTGGTTTGATTCCTTGGTCTTAATGCATGAGTTATTTGATTATGCTTGAGAAGAGATTCCTTGCATTCTAACTAGTGATTAGAGGTTAAGTCATTCGAGAGAAGTTTTAATCTAAATGTGTGGAATACCAAATTAACTTGATAAATTGATTCAATTGTTCACCTGTCTTGAAATACAATTGATTGCTAGGGTGATTCAATATCTGGGTAGGTCTTCATCATCAGTTTTATTTGCAATTTATTGGCCGTTCCTTAGTTTAATCTTTTAATCCACTTAGTCATTTTAATTTCAGCAATAAACCAAACCATTAATCTGCTAAACAATAATTGAAGTTTGAGCTAGTAATTGTCCTTGTCCCCTGTGGAACGATACTTTCACTCACTACTTTATTACTTGAGCGACCCATGCACTTGCGGTTGTATTGCATAAAACCACGATTACTTGACCAAACCATTCAAGCCGAACTGAGTGATGGATTGGGATGCTATGGATACAGTGGGCCTCTCAAGGAAGTTATGCCAGTACCTCCACTAGCCGAGATGGGAGTAGTTTTTCAAAATCTCAGAGGTGGCATATAAAGAATTAACCTTGGAATTCCTCTCCACACACTAGCTCGATAGGAAGAAACTGAGTTCGTCAAACAAAAAGGTGATTATATTCTGACTAGGCACCACTAGTTTCTAAATGAGCATCAAAGTGTTTGGTGTCTGATTGGGGCTGTACACAACATTAGTGGTTGATAGACAAAAGTATCAAGATGCTCTTATAGATTTTACTAATTTATTGACCGAGCCCACCAAAGCATGGCATAGTTGGGATTAAGAGCTTATAACTATGCTGCCACCAAATCCAAGGCCTCTCATCTTAGATTAGTCAGTCTCTAGGTGGTTCACAACCTACTCGCCTACATCATTGCTAGTTGAAGAGATAGCACAAGGGTGGTTAGGCTGCGAGATCTTTTCTTCCTACGGCGCATGGTTAATTATCAGCAGTGCAATGTTGCTCATGCACTTATATACTACTTGTATTAAGAGGTTCATAAAGTGTTAAGCAACTGTTTATTTGGAGGAATATACGTGACCAATTTGGAAAGGAAATTGGGGGTATTTGCTACTCTTCCCTAAATGAATATAGATGGTATACCGAGGCCTATTAGGTTGGTGACTCTACAGAAGATAGGCATCCTGCATATTGAAGGCGACCATTATTCCATCTAGGGTGCACAGCCTCCAGCTCTTGCATTTACTACTACTGTACCACCTCAGCCCCCTACACCTGATTCTATTTATCCACATCCATCACCAGTAGCTGATATTCCTGGTCCTTTAGAGGCCACCACTACTGCTGACCCAGCTAAACCATCCGATTCTGCACCACCATCACCTTTCTTCCCTCCACCAAGCTAAAGAGACTATGTGCACATTATTGGAGATCTAAAGGCAGAGGATCGCAAGATGACTGATTTGGAGAGACAACTATGTTAGATGGAGAGCAAGGTGGGGAGACTAAACCACCTGCAACAGTAGCTTCACGAGCTGCAAATTCAGATGACGAGACTAATGTGGAGGCAGCATCAATGCATTGAGGCTCGGTTAGATCAAGAGGCCCAGCATAGGAGATGGATAGAGCAGTTGATGATGGAGTTCTTCCAGCACTGGGGATTTACTCCCTCTACACAGCCATCTCCATCACCACCACTAGCACCTCCGGCAAATGATGATAAGCCAGTTGGAGTAGATGATATTGATTCATCCGCCAATGAGGATTAGTTTCTTTTCATTTCTTTTTATCCTTATTTTTATTTTCTCTTCATTTTCCTTTTTATTTTATTTTTGTTTTTTATCTCTTGTTTTATCCATTATTACACATTTGTTTTTCATTGCTTTTATTGTGTACAATAGAAATGCATGAATCACCTAACCTTATTCATTTTTATATGAGTCATGTGGTTGTCATTCTTTTTTAGCATATTAGTGAGAGGCCTCTATGGTATAGATCACATTCTAACTTGTTGCTCTAACTCAGTACTAATTGAGAGAAATTGCAAGTATGAGCTTTGACAAAAACATAACCAAGATGGAACCTAGTCCATCTGCCTCCAACCCTCCTAAGAGTGCCCTTAAAACCATCGTGACTCCTAAAGAAACCACAGCTTTTTATGCTTATCATAGGGCTTTTCTAGCTGAAAATGAATACACTTTCACCTTAGAGGAGATAATGGACATGGAGAAGGAGACAAAGGAAGCTGAAAATGTGGTGAGGGTTGAGAATCTAATGCCATAAGGATCACTAACAAAGGAGAGGGATAGTCTTACAAATGTGAAAAAGGGGTAGAGGAAGACCTAGGAATGAGAAGTGAAAAGCTAGTTTAGCGTAGTTTAGATTGAAGTTGATTGTATGAACTAATGAAAGTTCTAAGCTAGGAATATTTTCTTTTATCATTGTAAGAGCAATGAGTAGTTTCTATTATGCATGTATTGTTTTTATCTTGTCTTCTTTGTGATCTATAATATTTCAATTCTTGTGAATAATGGCCTCATTTAATTTTTATCTTTGTGGATTGAAAGCTGTGCATCTAATCATGACTCTATCCCTGCGATCAATTTCAAGGCAGTACCTTTTCTCTTTTAGTTTTATTTTTATTTTTATTTTTATTTTTATTTTTATTTTTATTTTTATTTTTATTTTTATTTTTATTTTTATTTTTATTTTCTTTCTCTCTAACACCTTGAGGACAATGTGTTCAATAAGTGTGGGGGGATTGTTTAAGGGTGTACATTTCGAATTAGTAAATTAAATTAAGATAGTAGTATGAAGTGGAATTGACTCTCTTAATGGATGAATGTTCATTTAAATGGTGATAACTTGTTTATGCATGGCTTGATTGACTTGATCATTTATCAACAATTGAATGTGGTAGTTGTGTTAGAGAGTTAATTTGATAATTTGAAGTTTGAGCTCTTAGTTAAATTTTTCTGCTTATTTGATTCCATTGTGACTTTTGTTTAAGGTTTGGTAGAAATCTCTAATATCCTAGGGAACTTGATTACTTTTCTTGGAAAATAAAACAAGTAAAAGAGCAAAAAGGAGCTTTAAATTTCTAATCTATTCCGCTGTTCTTGACTTATTAGAATAAAATCTTGAGTTGAGATTATGAATAGTACTGGTAGCCATTTGAATTTGTGATTCTAGTTGAGTAACCAGGGGTCAACATCATAAATGTTTACACTTGTGTCAAAAGGCTAGTATGACAATTCAAACAAGGGCTTGCTCCAAAAAGTAAAAAAAAAAAAAGAAAAAGAAAATGGTCAAGTACCTAGGAGAAAATCTTTATAAATCTACTTTGCTTTGACTCTTGTTACTTTGGAATCATTTACACAAATCTTTAACTATATAGTTTAGACTCGAGAATTTGATATGAAGATCTCTTAATATGACTATCATATTTGAGAATTGATATTTGATTGAAGATTTCAAGTTTTTGTGATCAGTGAGATGTCCATTTTGATGATTTGTTTAAAAGTTGAGAGAGGAAATTCTATTTTGAATTGCTATTTTGATTTAATTTGCTTAAGGACAAGCAAATGTTCAAGTGTGGGGGGGATTTGATAAGTGCATATTTGATTATATTTTATCCCTTGTTCTTACTTTGTTTTATCATTGAATTGAGTTTAATTTGTTTTTTAAGTGGTTTATCAGAGCATCTTGAGTATTCTAGTTAATTTGGAAGCCACAAATCAATTTGTCTGAAAATTGCAAAGCTAAGGAGTGAAATTGGCAAATTTTGGGCAAAGACTTAGAGACACAGCATGCAACCCGCCCAGGAGCCCGGGCATGTAATTGGGTGTGTTGAGCAATTTTACCTATGTACCTGGGTGTGTTACAACCATGTTAAAAAGCTAATTTTTATAAAAGAGACAAACACCTACACGCCCAGCAATACAGACATGTACTAGACCATGTAAACAAAAAATGCATCCTTTAAAAGACGTTTTCAAAGAGAAAAGGGGGAGTTGGATCTTTTCAGAGAGTTTTACTTCAATAGAACTTTTTAAGAAGAAAGGAAGAGTTAACAGCTGAAATCAAACTGAAAGAACAAGATTGGAGTGGATTCAAAGTGGGTGATTCATGATCGAAGAGAAGATTTTTAAGAACTTTTCTATGGATTATTTGATTGATCATTCTCTTCTTTCTTTTTCATTATTCTTCCAATTTACCATGAACTAAAACTCTTTTTATCTAGATGGGATGAACCCTAGTTCAGATTGTATAGATTGAATGATTGGATTTTTAATCAAATCATCCATGGGTTGAGTTATATTCATGATTTATATTGACAAAATATGATTGACAATTGCTAACTTGTTGATTTGATATCTGATTTTTTATTAAGGAGTAGAGATACCCTTGATTTGATTTGATCACTCATGAATATTAGGGATTGCTTGGGACTCTAGAGATAGGTTTACAAATCCTTTGGCATTTTTAAATCCTTGATCTTAATGCTTTGCCTAACCTATTGAATAAGAAGAGATTCTATTTAATTTACTTAGGGAAAAGGAGATTAATTCACTTGAGAAAGGTTTAATTCTACTTCTAGGATTGCCAACTTGATTCATTATTTGATTTGATTGATTCCGCATTCCTTGAAATACATGAGGAGTTAAGGGGAGTTTCTATTTAGAAAATATATTCATTGATTCTTTTCTATTGATTTGGTTTATTTTCTGCATTTAGTTAATTTAGTTTAATTGTTACTTTATTTTAATTCTAGCTTCCTTGAAATTTGATTCACTAGACAATAGTTAACATTTGAGCTAATACTTATATAGTTTCCCTATGGGATTGACCTCTTTTGTGCTACACTACCTAAACGATAAGTATACTTACCTGTAACTAGGGTACAACAGACTTAGAGTTTATTTAACTTGATGGAAGTCTAAATACAAACCATCATAAACTTATTGAGATCAGGCTATTGAGGCTCCTTTCCTCTTCACTTTGTCATTAAGACTATCATTGTTACCACTTTATCATCTGGTCCTCGGGATTGTCCGATTGATGGTTGATCATCCTTATAATTAGTCATTAAGATTTTAACATTAATCTACCACTTGTAGTCATTAGGAGTTCACTATTAAGGCCCCCTTCATAGTCATTAAGACTCCAGCATTAGTTTTTCCTTATAGCCATTGAGACTTAGCCTTAAAGGCTCTCCTTATAATTGTTAAGACCTTAGCATTAAGCTTCTCCTCATAGTTATTAGGACTCTGCCATTAAAGATCCTATTAGATTTTCCTAGCCTAATATGTTCTTTGGCCCATTACTGCCCATTAGGGCTCTCTCCATTATGATCTTGCCATTAAAGTGTTCTTCACATAGCCATGCCATTAAGGCTCTCTTTATAATCATTATGGCCTTGGAATTAGGCCTATCTTCATAGTCATTAAGACCTTACCTAGTAAGGTTGTCTTTAATCTTTTGCCTTTTCATCATTCCTCATTTTCATTAGCTACTAGAGCAAGGTCATCAAGGTTCATCCTTTATTTCCTTTCTTCTATTGCTCACCATTCTTCATCAACTAGTGTGACCCTTAATTTTGTACCTTTTGGTATACAACCAAACCCTAGAAGTGCTTAGGCTTAGTAAACAGACCTCCGAAAGCTGAAATTGACAAAAATTACCAAAACCCCAAAAATCGAGAAATTGAGACCCACGAATTGAGACCTATCCCCCTAGCCTCTAAACTATCCTCAAATCATCTAGGGCTAAACATGGAGTAAAACACAATTGAAATCATGAAAAACAGATAAAAAATGCAAAATCAAGCTAGCTAAACCTGTAGCAGCCCTTGTGTTGCCATAAGGCGGTCGCATAATACCATACACTAAATTTTGATTTTTTTTTTTTTGCTATTTTTCACCGTATCCCACATCGAGAGTGGAGGATTTCTTTCCTCAACCTGCGTCTTATATATTAAGGTCCTCCTATTCATTATTCCTCATTTTAAAGTTTTCATTTTCTTTTTTATTTTCTTTTGCTTTGCTATTGCTTCTTGTTTCACAAAGCAAGTTAGGTTGTGACTTTTTGAGACAACTTTATAAGTCAAAGGCTTTCAGCCCCATTGATCAAGGCAAGCCCATCGTCGTTTAAGGTAAGCTCCATCCTATTGTCCCCAAGTTGCGTGAGCATAAGGTATGCTTCTTTTCCTTTTCTTCATTTATTTTATTTATTTTTTCTCTTCTCCCCCTGAGACTCCTTGCATAATTCTTGCTCTTTTACTCCCTCCCACTTTTTAAATAATTAATTAAATTGGCTCACCTAGGTTATTAGTTAATTAATTAAATTAATTGATTCAACTGGGTAAATCAACTTGACTAATTAATTAATTCAACTCTCCCTAATTTAATCAATTAAAATGATAAAAGACTAGGCTACAACCCCTTCATAAAAAAAAAAAAAAGAACTATATGGGTTCTAATTATCATTTAAAGGGATATGCAGGCATGTTTGGTTTAACTATCAAATCTAATTAAAATAAATTAATTACTTCCCTCATCAGCTTCTTTGCTTCCTTTTAGTGTAGTTTCTTTTAGTCTGTTGCTTGTTTTTATTAGGATTGGTTTATGAAATATGTAACTTCCCTATAACCCGTAATGGCTAGAGGAAGTATCCCCTAATTTTGATTTTTATTTTAAATTTAATCTTTCTCCTTTCCTTTGTTTCTTTTTGTCTTTTATTTTTGAATGAATGGAATCAATATTCATGCATTCCCCATGGAATCTATTTTGAAGGCACTTTTACACTAAATTGCCAAATTTATTTTGTTAAAATAAACTAAAAATATGGTCTTCGAATCCTTCTTGGTTTTAAAGCAAGTGTACTTTTTTTCTTTAGGACAATAATTGGAGTCAAATTTGGGTTTTCCCTTAAGGTGGCAACTCCTAAAAATGCATTTTCAAATTAAAAATAATCTCAAAGGCTTCCTTATAAGTTCTTTTCCAAATAAGCATTTCAAGGCAAATAAGATATATGACCATACAAATTGTGAGTCTGAGGATAGTAATGTGCTAAAAGGGATCAAAATGCTTATTTGGATTTAAACTCACAATGGAACCCTTGGGTTCAAATAGGTTGATTTTGAAAATATGTTAGAGTCGCCACCTTAATTTAATTTTTACATAGAAAAAAGTTAAGGTAAAAACCCAATTAAATAACTCCAATTTTATCCCAATAGAAAAAGTACACTAGTCCTCAATTACCAAAGAGGATTGGAGGACTAAGTTTTGGTTTATTTAGAAAAAACTTAATTTGGCAAATTTAATACAAAATGACTATAATTGATTTCATGAACAATTTATATAATGCATTAACAAATTAATTAATGCATGACATTCATTCATTCAACAATATAATAATTAAGGGAATAAGAAAGTAAAAGGAAAATATTAAATTTACAATGAAAACCCAAAATAGGGGATACTTCATCTAGTCCTTATATAGATTCTAGAAAAATCATACATTTCCCAAACTAAATCCTAAAGTAATACAAATAAGATAAAGAAAATCCTAACTATATAAAGAAGATGATGGGGGAAAAGTTGCTTTGTTTTTAATTGGATTCGATGCTTGATGTATCCCTTCGAGTGGGAATCAGAACCCACGCAGTTTTTTTATTTTATGAAGGGGTTCATTTAGTCAAACCTCTTTATCATGTTTTGATTGATTGATTGATTGAGTTGATTGATTGATTACCAAGTTAATTAGTTCAGATTTAAATTAAATATCCTAAGTGAATCAATTAAAAAAAAAAAGCAAAGAGCTTTCGAAGAAGAAGAGATAATCGCAATGAGGGAGACAATAAATAAATCCCAAGGAGGGAAATAATAAAATGAACAAATAAAGGAAAGGAAAAGAAAAGGGAAAGGAGGCTTACATCGGATGGTGAGCGATGATTTGCCTTGGATGACGGGCAGTGGCATGCCTCGGATGGTGACAAACTTTTGATTCGATGGGTTGGCTCAAAAAGTTGCAATTTAACTTACTTTGCAAATTAAAGAGCAATAGCAAAGCAAAAATAAAAATAAAAGAAAACTTTAGACTAAAGAGCTCATTCATTAGCGGATCAAGCTTAAGAAAATGGTTCTCTTGATGCAAAGGCTAATCAAGCAAGCCAAAAGGTGAAGAGGTGTGGAAAATTGAGTTAGAGGGCCTATATTTGTGGTATAAAGGTTGAAGGAAGAGTTTGTAATCTTTCAATGTGGGATTGTTGCAAAAAAGTGAAGAAAAATCCATTTTCGCCTGTTTTTGCCCATTCTTGTTCATTTCTTGTCTTTTTTTTTTTTTATATGATTCTAGTTGTGATGTGTTCCTTATTTAAGGCTAATTCAAAAGTCAAAGGGATAGTTTAAGTTCTCAAAGCTTTGTTTCTTAATTTTCCCATTTTGGTTTCTAGAAGTCTATTTACTTAGCCTAGGCGCTTATAAGATTCAAATGCATATCAAATAGTACAAAACTAAGGGCTCACAAGTAAGTGAATAGATTGGTTCAGTTCAACGAGACGAATGAAGCAAACTAAAAAGTTTGGTATGATGAAGTCAAGGATGCTCAAAGGTAATGGGGAAAGATAAGAGTTAGATAAGTTTAGTCTAAACAAGCAAAGACAAGCTTAGAACTCAATGATAGTATATAGACACCCATATGTGGTTGTAAGAAAGAAGTGACAGATTAAGATATCTTATATGGTTATAGAGCGAATCTATGAATCTAAAGGAGTATAAAATAAGTTTTTTAACATTTTTTTTATTTGTAACATATACATGTGATTAAAAGGAAAGCCATATATTCTAACATATTATTAATAATATCTTTTCTTCTAAGAAAAGTTTATCATCTCTAATAAAAGTTTACATTTCCAACGTGAACTGTCTTTTCCTAAATACTATTGACTAGATTTATGTCTTTTCATTACGAGAGCAATAATTTCTTCTTCTCTTTTAAAGGTCCAAAACTCTTCAATGTCATTTTAAAAACCATTTCTCTCTCTAATAGTTTAAATTTTGAGTTTCCCTTTGAAACATAGAAAAATGATTCAAAATCAAAAGATATCCTTTCTTTCTCTAAATCTTCTTCTGAAAGAACAACCTCTTAGCCAATGAAACCCAAGGACCAAAAGGGCAGATGATTCTTTCAGCTTTCTTAGAAGAGTTCTGTGAGGCCTCGCCCAAGTATCGATCCGATCATCTAAAGGGAATCGAAATATTCATTTGGGAAAGAACTCATGAGGAAGTTCTCAGGCTTATCTTTGATAGGTTTGAAAATTGTTTCTCGGGGTCACCACCTTAATTTATTTTTATTTGGGAAAATATAAGAAAAAAACCCATTTAACTCCAATTATTACCCAAAAGAAAAAGATCACTAGCCTCAAAACCAAAAAGGATTCGAGGACTAGGTTTCAATTTAATTTAATAAAATAGGTTTGGCCAAGTAATATAAAAGTAACTTAAAATATATTTCATGAACAATTTAAAATGCATGAACAGTTTATAATATGCATGATCATTCAACCTATCTATTTCAACAATAAAGTAAAAACACAATTAAGGTTCAAAATAAGAGAAAGTTAATATTACAATAGAATCCCAAACTTAGGGGATACCTCCTCTAGCCCTTATGGGTTCTAGGAAATTCACACATTCTCTAAACTAAGCCTAATAATAAAGTAAAAGAAAACAAAATAAAAGCAAGTGAAGAAGGTGATAAAAGGGGGAAAGTTGGTTAGTTTTAATTGGATTTGATACTTGAACCAAGCAAGCCTGCTTATCCCTTTGAATAGGAATCAGAACCCACCCAATTCTCCCTTCTTACGAAGGGGTGAGTTTAGCCTAGCCACTTTATTATGTTTTGATTGATTGATTAAAAGAGGGTTAAGTTAATTAGTTAACTTCATTGACTACCGAGTTGATTAGCTAGCAACATAGATGAATCAATTTAATCAACTAATTAAAAGAGGCAATGAAATTTAGACAAAAGAGAATTAAAGGAAAAGAAGCTTACCTCAAACAGCGGGCGATAACTGGCCTGGGGCCGCAAGCGACAGGCGGCAGCTAGCTTCAGATGGAGGGCGATGGCTAGCCTCGGATGGCGGGAGACAATTGGCTTCGAATGGCCAATGGTAGCTAGCCTCGGACCGCAAGTAGCAGCTAGCCTCGGATAATGGGTGGCCACTAGCCTAGGACAGTGAGGGGCAGTTGGCCTCGGATGGCTAGCAGCTGCTAGCTTTGGATAGAGGGAGGCGGCTAGCCTCGAAAAGTGGGCGGCGACTAGCCTAGTACAGTGGGTGGAAAGCCTTTAACTAATCTGGTAGGAATCAATGTGAAACCTCCTAACATGAGCCTTGGGCAATAGACTTGCCTTGAATAGGCAGGCGGAAAGCCATTAATTAGTTGAGTAGGAATTAAAGAGAAAACCCCAACTTGCTTTGCGAAGGAAAGAGCAAATGCAAAGTGGTTTACTTAAAGTTAATGCTTTTCAAGCTTTAGAAATTGGTGATTTGAAGTATGGAGAGGCCCTCTATATATAGGAGGAAGGCTGGAGCATATAATGTATAAACTTTCAATGTGGGATAGTGTAAAAAAAAGAATTTTCACTGGAGTTGCCACACAGGTCTCTGCAGCACCATAAAGGTCTTTATAGCACTGCCGTAGAAGCTTTTGCGATTGCCGCACAAGCTTGTGAGGTGTCACAAAAGGCTTTATTGCTGTTTCGCTAGTTTCTCATCTGTTTTTTGCAATTCCAGTTGTATTGAGTTCATTACTCAGTCCCAAATGTTTTGAAGGGGTTCAAACATTAAAAAAAAGTCTTTTGATTTTTTTGTTTTTAGAGTTTCTAGCTTTTAGAGGTTTGTTTACCGAGCCAAAGTGCTTTTAAGGTTCAAACACATACTGGAGGGTGCAAAATTAAGGGTTCACAAGTTCCAAATGGATCTAAGAGGCAGATCAATGAATCTAATAAGTCTAAGGAAGAATGAAGCTAAGTTTGATAATGATCAAAATCTAGGTGATGATGCCTTGATTGGGAATGATCAGGGAATTGGAATATTATTAATGGCATCTTTGATGATGGTGATTTTGACTCTATTAGAGGAAATGGTGCCCAGTAATGATGGAGAAATTAAAAGAATAAAAAAGGAACTTGAGGGATACCATAAAGCCTGATAAGAGGATATAATGAAGAGGTAAAAATTTATTGGAATGTAATTCTTTAAGTTTTAAATTAAGAAATGCATGAACAATATGATGAACATCACTTCTTCATCTATTCATTGAACTCCATTCCTTTATTAATCTCCTAAGGTTACATTACTTCATTAATACTATTGTTACTTTCATCTTTGATGGGTAACTTATTGTTATATTATTTCTTTGTAAGTTAATTAAAGCCATTTGAGCCACAGCCATTCTAAAGTAAGTGAGGCCATTTAGACCAAAGATATAGTATGAATCAATATATATCAAAACTATCCTTTCATAATTGAGGCCATTCAATGAAGCTATTACATTGTAATAAATGAAGGTTATTTAGACTGAAGTCATCCTATTGTAAACCAATCCTCTAGGATAATATTGTAAAGGAAATGTTAAGAAAAGGTTTTTTCTTAAGTGTTTTTATTAATATGTATGTATAAATATATATGTATATTGTATGATGAAATTGATAGAATGCCCAACTAATGAAGATATTCATTAGACCAAGTACACTAGTTACTTGATTGGTCGAGTCTATAAACTAAGTCAAACATATTCATGCAGGTATGCAATGATGTTTCTTAGGTATGTAACATCCCATGATTATTACGAAGAGCATATGAGTTTGCTATAATGTGCCTTTAATGGTTAATGGCTTATACCTCGATGGTATATGATGGTGTTACAAATGCGAGTTTGCAGTTCATTCCACTAATTGAATCTCCGATGGTTAAAGGAAAGTGAGGTTCATAATGATGTGAAAATTTATACCTAACTCACAAGGCATGTTTCTTTCAATTTTAAAGAAAGAAAGATTTTTACAAAAATGTTCTCATTATTTATGATATTACAATATTATGTTAATTATGATAATGTATGAGGCCTCACCAAGCACCTGATCCAATCTGCTAAAAGGAATAAAAAATGCCCATTTGGGAGAAACATCACGATTGGAACTCACTATGAGTTCAGAAAATTTGTATTTTGTAAGTTGTAATTTGCAAAAGGAGTTGCCACTTCAATTTTATTTTAGTTGGGAAAATTAAAGGAAAAACCCAATTTAATTGACTCCAAAATTATACCATTTATTCCAAGGAAAAGCACTAATCCTCGAATGACCAAAAAGGGTTCAGGGACTAGGTTTTGGTTAAAACAATATAAAAAATTTAGTTTGGCTTAAATACGAAATAGCTTTTGCAAAAAAAAAAAAAAAAGTTTTATGTATGCATGAACAAATATAACATGATGTATGGAACAATATTACTCGTGTAATGCATGGCAAATATGAGATAATGATAATTACAAGATCCAAAAAAGTAAAGGAAAAACTACTTAAAGCTATTACAAGTCAAAATACTAAAACAGGGGATCTTTCCTCTAGCCCTTATAGGTTCTAGGAAAAGTATACATTCCCCAAATATAATCTAAATAACTAAAACACAAAAAAGAGTATTAAAACAATTATAAAAAGAATTAAAATTTCAACTTTCATTTAAGAAAAATAATTTCAATCCTAAACTATGTGAAGAAGGTGATAGAGAGAAGAAGTTGTTGATTTTAGTGGAGTTGAATGTCTTAGAGATGGCAAGCCTACGTATCCCTTTGAATGAGAATCAAACCCCATGCAGTTCTCCCTTCTTGCGAAGGAGGGGTTTTTAAGTCATTGCCTTTGTTATCATGTTTTGATTGATTTTAAAGGGCTTAGGGATTTGTTAATTAGGTCAGATTTTAATTAGCAAACATTAAATCTTTTTGAATTTAGATCTTGAAATTGAAATTGAAAAGGAAAAGAAAAGAAATTTTACCTTTGGCTTACGTCAGCGAGGAACATAAGGAGCGAGCTTAGCACTAGATCTAAGTTTCACCTTTTCTTAGGGATGGCACGAGTACTCCTTTTAGAAAAGAACACTTGAGCAGCGCGAACTCTTCTTGGAGGGACTTGGATAACACCTTTGCTTGAGAACCATGAATTCCCTTTGAAAGAAATGGCTTGAATTAAAACTTTTCTTGATTAGGAAGCTTAAGAATAGAACTTGAGGTGATTAGGAGGCTTGTGAAAGGGGTTTTGAGGTGATTAGGAAAACTTATAAATGGGGTTTTATGTGATGGAGGAGGTTTTGAAATGAGATTTTAGAGATTTGGAGGTTTAGGGAGAGGGCTTTGATGATTAGAAAGCTTAGAAATAGAGTTTGGAAAGCTTTATGGAGAGTATAGAAGCATGTAATTGTGTGTTTTTAACTGTTATGAGGTGCAAGGTATTTATAGGAAGAATTTAGGGCTAAAAATTAACAGTTTCCAGGTAGGATTCTGAAATAGGCTCAGTGCAGTAACTGAGAAGTCAACTGCGGTAACCGCAGAGCCCTTTGTGGTTATTGCAGAGTTGACTACGGTAGCCAATTGGCTATCACAGGGACCTCTGCGATAACCATAGAGGCGACTATAGTTACTACGAGTTACCGCAGTGGGCCCGCGGGCTGCCACAGTTCGTTTTTGGGCCCGTTCTTCTCTGTCTTTGATTTGATTTGAGCCCAATTTGATTTTATGGGTTCATAATCGAGTGCTAATCATCTGAAGGTGCAAGTTTCAAGAAATTTTTTTCAACGGGGCGCTGCCCCCTTAACCCCTGCTCGCTAACCGGCTAGCGGGACCACCATATGCGTAGCGTACGAATCTTAACAAGTGTCAAGCTGCGGTCAGATCCTAAGGGTGTAAATTTGAAGGTTTACAGTTGCCCCCTCATTAGGATTGGCTTTGAGCAAAAGGTGATTCTGATGATAGTGAACCCTAGAATGAGAGATGGTAAGATGAACCAAATGGATGCCTAAGTCAGCGTCTAGACATGTTTGAGTGGAAATGGTTGATTTTTTTTTTTAAGTGGTGAAAAAAAAGGAACCATAGGGATGCCTAGATGATCTAAACATTTATGGGTGAAATGATCCTAAAGCCATCCTAGAATGGTTTGATTAAAAGGGATACCTAATTCAGATTTAAGGTATAAATCCTAAGGTTATCCTAGGATGGTCTGATTAAAAGGGATACCTAATTTAGATTAAGGTATGAATCCTAAGGCTATCCTAGGATGAGTTTAATAAAAAAAGGATACCTAATTTAGATTTAAGGTATGAATCCTAAAGCTACTTTAGGATGGGTCTGATCAAAAGGGATACCTAATTCAAATTTAAGGTATAAATCCTAAAGCTATCCTGGGATGGGTCTGATAAAAGGGGATACCTTATTCAAATTTAAATTATGGATCCTAAGGTTATCCTTGGATGGTTTGATTAAAAGGGATACCTAATTTAAATTTATGGATCCTAAGGCTATCCTAGAATGGGTCTAATCAAAAGGGATACCTAATTCAGATTTAAGGTATAAATCCTAAGACTATCCTAGAATGGTCTTATTAAAAGGGATACCTAATTCAGAATCAAGGTATGAATCCTAAGGCTATCCTAGGATGATTTTAATAAACAAGGGATACCTAATTTAGATTTAAGGTATGAATTCTAAGGCTATCTTAGGATGGGTCCGATAAAAGGGGATACCTTATTTAGATTTAAGTTATGGATCCTAAGGTTATCCTAGGATGGTTTGATTAAAAGGGATACCTAATTTAGATTTAAGGTATGAATCATAAGGCTATCCTAGGATGGGTCTAATCAAAAGGGATACCTAATTCAAATTTAAGGTATAAATCCTAAGGCTATCCTAGGATGGTCTGATTAAAAGGGATACCTAATTCAGATTCAAGGTATTAATCCTAAGGCTAGCCTAGGATGAGTTTAATACAAAAAGGATACCTAATTTAGATTTAAGGTATGAATCCTAAGGCTATCCTAGGATGGATCTGATCAAGAGGGATACCTAATTCAGATTTAAGGTATAAATCCTAAGGCTATCTTAGGATGGGTCTAATCAAGAAGGATACCTAATTCAAATTTAAGGCATGAATCCTAAGATTGTCCTTTCTGGTAGAAGTTAAAAAATGATATTCTTACCTGGTAGGAATGATGACGACTCTGTCTAGTAGGAAAGAGATGATCCATTTTGATTCGGCAGTCTGACTTACAACTTATTCTATCGTGAAATGCAACTGATTATGCAATGATTGGATACCTTGAACCTATGAAGAGTCAGTTTGGTAGGAGAGTGCTGAGCTTCTAGGAGAAAGATGCCCCCACCTTAGAAAAGTGAATATTAAGAAGGGAGGTGCCCCCACTCTAGGATGATAAAGGAAAGCGGTTTAGTTTTTTTTTTTTTTTTTTTTTTAGCTAATTAGCTAGCTTAGAGGTGAAATGAGCATGTTAGGTATGAGACTAGTTAGTCAATGGCTATTATTAAAGTCACTTTGGGAGGTTAAACTAAGCATGGCTGGAAGAGGTCGGGTAGGGTTTGGGTGTGTTTGGTTTGCCATAGTGTTTGGCTTAAGGCTGAATTGGAAAGCTTGAACAAGGGGGTCAAGTCCTTTGAGGCGATAAGGTTTAGGTCAGGTTTAGTTTGAGGGAAGGTCAGGTCTGGCAATTAGCTTGGTCATTTAGTTTTGGCTTTAGGGGAGATTTGTTTAGAATGAGTGCATTATCTTAGAAGGCTGAGTCAGGTTTGGCTAGGTTCATTTAGAAGCTCAGTCTAGTTTGGCTTTGTGAGAGATCAAATTAGATGCTCGGTCAAGTTATGGCCTTCTAGTGAGTTCATTTGGAAGGTTTGGCCAGTTTTTTTTTTCTTTTTAGATTTTGTATGAGAGATTAGGTTGGGATGCTGGACCTTGGAGACTAATCTTGGCTCAGAGGAAAAGGTCAGGCTAGGCAATCAATTTGGAAGGCTCAATTAGATTTTGCCTCAAAGGAGATCATGGGTTTAATAAACGAAGGCCTTTTGGGAGTGGGCTTCATGGTGAAGGCTTTTTGGAAGTGAGCTTTATAGTGAAGGCTTATTGGTTTGGATTTTATGGTTTAAGCTTCATGGCGAAGGCTTCTTGGTTTGAGCTTCATGGCGAAGGCTTCT
Organism: Reutealis trisperma; assembly: GCA_947687605.1. NCBI lineage: Eukaryota > Viridiplantae > Streptophyta > Magnoliopsida > Malpighiales > Euphorbiaceae > Reutealis > Reutealis trisperma. The sequence goes on along the minus strand of CANTUT010000147.1, from coordinate 99,558 downwards.
TGGTTTGGGCTGCATGGCAAAGGCTTCTAGATTGGGGCTCCATAGGGACAGCTTTTGGTTTTAAGCTTCATGGCGAAGGCTTCTTGGTTTGAGCTTCATGGCGAAGGCTTCTTGGTTTGGGCTTCATGGTGAAGGCTTTTGGTTTTGGGATTCAAGGTGAAGGCTTTTAAATTTGGGATTCAAGGTGAAGGCTTCTAGGTGTTGAGGATAGTTTTCTACAAAGGTGCTTTGGATGGCTGGCTTTGGCTCAGGTATGGTGCTATAGGTTTTAGTCACAAGGATACCATAGGCTCATGGATAAGGGTTTGCCCTTTGACATGGTTGCATCATAATGGTTTACAGGATTTAAGAGGCTTTGATTCTTAGGGATTATGTGTTCAAAGATCATGAGATATTTGCTAAAGAGGCATAAGATGGGCCTTGACTGGTTCAAGTCCTCCTTAATCAACTTGAGGATGATAGGCTTTGGGAGGTATGCCTCGAGTTTTGATTTTGCCAAGGAAACTGGATTCAAAGATGATGAATCTTGAGAGACTTGGGGTTTTTGGTTCTGCCCATGATGAGATTTTGCCAAAAAAAGGGTGGTACGTAGCTTGAGCTTGAAATGATGGTATGATTTGCAAATGAGGCTTGGGATAGAAAAGTTCGGGAATGGTTTGAAGGTAAGTTGAAACTTCTAAAAAGAATCATGGAGGTTGTATGGTTTTGCTTTTTTTTTTTTTAGCATAAATCATGGAAAAGAGTGAGTCAAGCTTTTCTGGTTGTTTGAGATTGAAGAGACTCTTGGAATTACACTTAATTAGTTTGACTTGATGACATACTGACTGCACTAGCTAAAACAAAGAGCTCTTAGGAATGGCTAAAGGGCTAATAGAGGAAGACAACTTAGGGATCATGGTCCCAAATGAGAGATAGAGGTGTGATGGACTGAAGATATATATTGACTTTTTGAACTAAGGGATGGGATGGACTGACAACAAATGATGATGTTCTAGAAAGACATGACCCTATTGTAAGATAAGGACATGGAAGACAACATAACTTTAAAAAATGAGCCTTTGATGAGGAAGGATGACTTTGGAGTCATGAGACCAGACAGATTGATAATTTAACAACTTTGGATATGAGTTAAGGTGACTTGGATGAACTTTCTCTTTCTCTCTCTCTCTCTCTCTCTCTCTCTCTCTCTCTTTTTTAAGCTCTAACTTTTGTCTAAGCTGCCCTTTCAGATTTTCAACTTAGCAAGCTTGGATTAATGAAATTTGGGAGAAAGCATTCCACCATGATTTGCTATTTTTCATCATGTTGAGAGGCTTTGATCTTTGAATTCTGGTTTTTACAGAGGTTTTCTTTGAACTTGTCACTCCTTGTTGAGGTGCATCAATTGATTACCCAATTATGCAATAAGTAATTACATTTACTTGCTCCTTTTACTTCAATTATTTGATGAGAGGTCCTTCTTTGGTTAGGAGCCTATGAAGCGTTTATTGATTTGAGAGAAAGAGGACACCCCACATTTTGATCTATGCTAATTCTGGTGGATTTAGTCTTTACCCCTTTTTTCTTCACTTTCTTTTCCTTTCTTTTCTTTTTCTTCTTCTTCTTCTTTTTCTTTTAAGCTCATCCATGTCAGACTCAATTAATGAAGATAAGAAAGTTAATGCATAAATACTAAAAAGAAAACATAGATGCATTACTATAAAGAAAACTTTATTATAAAATAACAAAAAAAAAGACTGATGACAGACTCAGACTCAAACTTTTAAGCAAATGACATACTCAGACTTAGACTTAGGCTCAAACTCAAATTTTTAGGCTTAGGCTCAGACTCAGACTTAGATTTGGAATTCAACCTTAGACATGTCAGATTAGCTAGGCTTGAACTCCTCCATGTTATGCTACTCAAGGTTGAATTAAGGTCTTGGGTCTTGCTTTAGGGGGATGATATCTCCACTATCAATTAGATCCTGGATTTTATGCTTTAAAGCTTTTCATGCATTGGTTTGGTGCCTTGCTCCTTTATGATATTCACAATACTCATTGGGGTGGTAGCTCTTTGGAAAGAGATTAGGGGGGACTCTTGGTTCCAGGGGTTTTACCATTTTTAGCTTCAAAGCCTTCTTATAAACTGCTGCTCATGGAACTCCTAAATATGTGAAAGCCCTTCATTCAGATTTCAAGGGTTGCCTACTAGTCATGCCAGCTACCTCTATACTCTCTCGCTCAACATCAATAAGGGAAGTGTAGGTGTCCATATCCTTCCATTCAGTAGAGGTAAGGGGAGTGGAGGTATTGCTTTTCTTGCACCCTTTTTCCATTGTGAGGGTTTGCTCTAGTGCATCAATGTTAAGGTTTAAAGGTCTTTTGATAGCAGAAGAGGTGGGGTTTTCCTTGCTTTGAAAAGGATTCAAAGAAGAGGCAAGGTTAGTATCTAAGACTGATGGCATGGCTGAGGCTAAAATGGCATTGGTGTTTGAGATTGAAGATATAAAATTATGGGTCATGTCAATGGTAGGTGTAACATTGATGGGCTTAGCTTGGCTCAACATTCCTCTTACTTCATCGATGATAGGTTGGCATTGGAAACTTAAAGCATTAGTGAAAGCAAAAGTAAGATGGATTAGGGCATTATTAAAAATGGATTGTTGGCTAGATAAAGACCGATTGAATTTGGCTCGTTAAGCATCTAGAGTGGAGATGAGAATAGCTTGAAGGTTCTCTTCTTGCCTCTTAAGTAGGTTGGTTAGAGCTTCCATGTCAGTCAGGCTTGCCATTGGTACCTTTAGAACCAAGTCAAAGAATAAGGTAAGTGCTTGGAAAAGAAGCAATGAGATGGGCATGCACATTTTGAGGAAAATGCCTTCCATTGATGTTGTAAGCTAACTGCATTTGGGCTTTAACGATTTCCTAATGTTACACAGGTTAAGGTCTCAAGCTTAAGGTATTAGGTTAAACCCAAGGTATTGGACTTAAGATAGTGTATTGGGCCAAAGGTATTGGGCTTAAGGTATTGTGCTGGGGTCAAAGGTATTAGGCTGAAGGTAGTGTGTTAGGCCAAAGGTATTAGGTTTAGGGTATTGCATTGGGCCATGGGTATTGGGCTTAAGGTAGCGTGTTGGGCTAAGGGTAGTGTGTTGAGCCAAAGGTATTAGGCTTTGGGTAGGCTTATAGGCATTTGTCAATCTGGGGGTAATGGATTGGTTTTGAAGGTAATGGACCAAGGATTTTGGGCGACGATGTCTTGTGGCTAGGTTGGCAAGGTATGCATAAGAGGAGGGTAAAGATGTTTTTAGGTTACAATTTAGGACAAAGACATTTTAGGTAAGGTTAAGGTAACAATGTTTAAGTTTAGAGGTGTTTGAGGTCAAGGCTAGGGAAATGAGGTTTTAGGTTTAGGGCTAGGGTATTGGTGTTTAGGTTAAAGGCTAAGGTAATAGGGTAAGGTTTTAGGATTAGAGTATTTTATGTTAAAGGCTATGATAAAGGGGTAAGGTTTAGGAGTTAGGGTATTGGTGTTTAGGTTAAAGGCTAAGGTAAAAGGGTAAAGTTTAGGGTTAGAGTATTGGTGTTTAGGTTAAAGGCAAAGGTAAAGGGGTAAGGTTTAGGGTTAGGGTATTGGTGTTTAAGTTAAAGGCTAAGGTAAAGGGGTAAGGTTTAGGGTTAGGGTATTGGTGTTTAGGTTAAAGGCTAAGGTAAAGGGGTAAGATTTAGGGTTAGTGTATTGGTGTTTAGGTTAAAGGCTAAGGTAAAGGGGTAAGGTTTAGGGTGATGGCTTAAGGTTTGTGGGGACAAAGGTGTTTGGATAGAGGTTAGAGTGAGGTGTTTAAGGGGGAGATGTTTGAATAGAGATAAGAATGTTTGACCCTTCTTTAGTTCAAGGTTCAACCTAGACTTAAGATGAATACATGTTTTGTTATACAATATGGATGCATGATATGCATGAGGAAAACATTTCATGAAAATTCAAAGATGCAAGATTTTAATTATGGTACGTACAACCTAAGGCTAGGATCTAAGTTCATTATATGAAAAGGTAAGGGTGGCTAGATTTGGGTACTCGTCACATGAGAACAGCGATATACCTAACCACATATGAGTCAAGGAGCCTCGTGTGGGTCCAATAGTACATGCATACTCATTACACATTTGAAAAGATCAAAGGATTCATCGCAAGGTGGATGATTTCACTATCGGCGAATAGACCCAAGGAGGGTTACCCACTCAATGCTACTCACTATCCATTGTTTTCCTAAAAGTAGGTTGGATGGCAAAGAGCCTATGCAAGTGATGCATGCAAAGTCACAATCATATTAAAAGGCCAAACTCTTTTTAAACCAATTAGTAGTCCACTTATTCTTTCCTTTTATTAAAAGAAAGTTAGTCCCTAGTGGGGTCGCCAGCAGTGAGGCCTCACCTGAGCACCCGGTCCGATCCACTGAAGGGAATCAACAATGCCCATTTGGGAGAAACATCATGATTGGAACTTGCTATGAGTTAAGAAAATTTGTATTTTGTAAGTTGTAATTTGCAAAAGGAGTAGCCACTTCAATTTTATTTTAGTTGGGAAAATTAAAGGAAAAACTCAATTTAATTGACTCAAAAATTATACCATTTATGCCAAGGAAAAGCATTAATCCTTGAATGACCAAAGAGGGTTTGGGGACTAGGTTTTGGTTAAAACAATATAAAAAATTTAGTTTGGCTTAAATACGAAATAGTTTTTGTAAAAAAAGAAGTTTTTATGTATGCATGAACAGATATAACATGATGTATAAAATAATATTACTCATGTAATGCATGGCAAATATGAGATAATGATAATTACAAGATGCAAAAAGTAAAGAAAAAACTACTTAAAGCTATCACAAGTCAAAATACTAAAATAGGGGATCTTGCCTCTAGCCCTTATGGGTTATAGGAAAAGCACACATTCCCCAAATATAATCTAAATAACTAAAACACAAACAAGAGTATTAAAACAATTATAAATAGAATTAAAATTTTGACTTTCATTTAAGAAAAGTAATTTCAATCCTAAACTATGTGAAGAATGTGATAGAGAGAAGAAGTTATTGATTTTAGCAGAGTTGAATGCCTTAGAGATGGCAAGCCTACGTATCCCTTTGAATGGGAATTAAACCCACGCAGTTCTCCCTTCTTGCGAAAGAGGGGTTTTTAAGTCATTGCCTTTGTTATCATGTTTTGATTGATTTTAAAGGGCTTAAGGATTTGTTAATTAGGTCAGATTTTAATTAGCAAAAATTAGATCTTTTTAGATTTAGATCTTGAAATTGAAATTGATGGAGGAGGTTTTGGAATGATATTTTAGAGATTTGGAGGTTTAGAGAGAGGGCTTTGATGATTGAAAAGCTTAGAAATAAGGTTTGGAAAGCTTTGTGGAGAGTATAGAAGCATGTAATTGTGTGTTTTTAGCTGTTATAAGGTGCAAGGTATTTATAGGAGGAGTTTAGGGCTAAAAATTAATAGTTTCTGGGTATGATTCTAAAATGGGCTCGGTGCGGTAACTGAAGAGTCGGCTGCAGTAACGGCAAAGCCTTTTGCGGTTACCGCAAAGCTGATTGTGGTAGCCAATTGGCTATTGCAAGGACCTCTATGGTAATTGTAGCCAGCTGCGGGTTACCGCAGCAAGCCCATAGGTTGCCCCAGTCCGTTTTTCAACCCGTTCTTCTCCGTCTTTGATTCGATTTGAGCCTAGTTTGATTCTATGGGTTCGTAATCGAGTGCTAATCGTCTGAAGGTGCAAGTTTCAAGAATTTTTTTTCAATAAGGCACTGCTCCGCATCCCGCAAGGGGTGCTGCCCCCTTGACCCTTGCTCGCTAACTGACTAGCAGGACCGCCGTATGCGTAGCGCACAAATCTTAGCATGTGTCAAGCTGCGGTTGGATCCTAAAGGTGCAAATTTGAAGGTTCACATAATGTGATTTTCTGTAAGCTCTATAATATTCCATATTGTCTTAATGTAATATTCCTATTTTTCATGCATTCTTATGATTTTTACTAAGTTGATGGCTCACGACATTGTCTGTGGATTTCAGGAATTAGTTTCAGGCAGGCTCACATATGTATAAAAAGAGAAAGAATGTTAATACCCACAAATTTAGCGAAGAGACTCTAGTGATTTATGATAATGAGAGTCATTTGTAGATAAAGATAAGACATAGTATAGATTATTGAGATTTAAATTCTATTCACTCATACTAAACTATGTTAGACATGCAACAGAATGTAAAGAAAAGTATTTATGTAATGAAGCGATTCAAATGAATAAAATGAGCAGACTTATCTAGAGATTAAATTTGTCCATTATTACATGAAAGGTAGCTTTGTCATTAAGAATCCTTTGATTAGTTGAGCACAAAGTCCAAGTAATGCGATCTCGAGTACTTAAGGGTTCTACGAGGTGATCAGTAGCTTTAAGCCTATCTATACCTTTGGACTATTACACCTTGATCAAGGTATTGTTAAAAGGAGCTCCCTAGTGAGAATGTGTAAAAGACGAACCGAGGGCAGGGCATGACACCAGAAATTTTGTCATTAATGTGACAATATGCAATTCATCATTGATTATTTTGTTTTATGACAAATAATTATTGTGTCATGTTATATTAGCCAATTAATTACCAAATAAAAGATTCAATGATGAAATTTTGAAATCATCATTATTCTATTTGGAGGCAATATTTCCCTCTAAAAATATGTGTGAGGCCTCGCCTGAGAACCGACCCGATCCGCTAAAGGGAATTGAAAATCCTCTTTTGGGAGAAACATCACGATTGAACCCACTATGAGTTTAAAAAATTGTATTTTGTAAATTGTAATTTGCAAAAGGAGTCGCCACTTTAATTTTGTTTATTTTAGTTGGGAAAATTAAAGAAAAAGCCTAATTTAATTGACTCCAAAATTATACCATTTATCCTAAGGAAAAGCATTAGTCCTCGAATTACCAAAAATGGCTCGGGGATTAAGTTTTGGTTAAAACAATGGAAGAAATTAGTTTGGCTTAAAATAAAAATACCTTTTGTTAAAAAAAAAAAAAACTTTTATGTATGTATAAATAGATATAACATGATGTATAAGACAAATATTATTTGTGCAATACATGGCAAATATGAGATAATGACAATTACAAAATGCGAAAAATAAAAGAAAACTACTTAAAACTATTACAAGTCAAAATATCAAAATCAATGGATCTTTCCTCTAGCCCTTATGGGTTCTAGAAAAGGCATATATTCCCCAAATATAATCTAAATAACTAAAGTAAGAAAAAGCAATAAAACAATTATAAGAGAACTAAAGTTTCAACTTTCATTTAAGAAAAGCAATTTCGACCCTAAACTATGTCAAAAGGTGATAGAGAGAAGGAGTTGTTAATTTTAGTGGAGTTGATGCCTTAGAGATGGTATGCTTGCGTATCCTTTTGAATGGGAATCAAACCCCATGCAATTCTTCCTTCTTACAAAGGAGGGATTTTTTAAGTCATTGCCTTTATTATCATGTTTTGATTGATTTTAAGGGTTTAGGAATTTGTTAATCAGGTCAGATTTTAATTAACAAAAAATAGATCTTTTCATATTTAGATGAAATTTGAATTGAAAAGGAAAAGAAAAGAACTTTTACCTTAGGCTTTCTGCGATGAGGAACGTAGGGAACGAGCTTGGCACCAGATCTAAATTCCACCTTACCTTTGGGATAGCACGAACACTTCTTTTAGAAAAAAGACTCTTGAATAGTGCAAAAGTCTTTTTGAATGAAAGACTTGGATCACATCTTAGCTTGAGTATCATGAATTCCCTTTGAAAGGAAGAACTTATATCACACCTTTTCTTGATTAGGAGGCTTAGAGATAGGGTTTGAGGTGATTAAGAGGCTTTTGAATAGGGTTTTATGTGATGAAAGAGATTTTGGAATAGGGTTTTAGAGATTAGGGGGTTTAGTAAGAGGGTTTTGATGATTAGGAGGGTTAGGAATAGGATTTATATTTAGTTCAAAATAATTTTCTCCTGATTAGTTTTAAAAAAAAAATCAGATAGTAAATTAAAAAAAAAAAAGAGAAAAACTTATGAAACGGTCGCGAAATCACAAGGTTTAAAAGTATCTTGTCAATTTCAGTTGAGAGATTATTTTTGAGAGAATTTTCTACTGGAAATATGATAGAAAATAGAATGGTGGCTGCTACTACTAGGGCTGGCCGAATTTCACTTTAAATATTTAGAGTTTTGGGTAAATTCCAAGTTTATCCTTAGTGAGCTAAGTGAGAAGTGTTTTGGTGTAGTGAGCTTTTGGGAAATTGGGCTTTCTATTTAATTTATAGGCTAATTATAGGTAATTAAAAATAAAATATTTTTCCTATTATTTTCATTAAAATTTCCCTCAAACTATTTATTTAAAAATATTTTTAAAATGCTCATAAAAATTATTTTATGCTTAAAAATCGCTTTGTGCATGAAAATTCAATTTATGTGAAATAAATTATTTTATGCTTATGCATTTCATATAAATCACTTATTTCACCATAATAATTCTTATTATGCATATTAGAGCTAATAATCACATAACACATGAATTTTCACAAAAACACACATTTAGCCATAATAGTTCTAAATTCAAGAAGTTAAATCACGAAACTCCTAGGGTGAGTCTGGGTTCTTCCAAGCTCCCTCCACACTTGTCTCACCCTCTACACTTCCAGTTTCAACTTTCACCTTTTTCTTTTGTCTTTCAAGTCAAGTCAAAACCTACAAAAAGACTTTTAAAACCTTCCTCAAATCACAAATAAAAAATAATGCAATGTAAATGAACCTAAAATGAATCTAAATGCATGATATTCCTACTTACATTACCTAATAATGTGTGTTCTATTAACACATATCACCAAAAAGTGTAATCTAGCAAAATATTTGAGATGAAATTATTCATAGTTAAGCAAGGTCTTTAAGATTAAAGCTATTTCTTTATTAAAGAAGATAGATTATAATAAAAGCTATTATAATGTACATTGAGACTATATGCCGAAATAGTATCTATAATCGATGAAGGTCATTCACACCGAAGTCCTCTTTTGTAATAGAAGCCAAAAGACTAAAGGTTATGAATAAAGTAGTAAGTATTTTCTTTAACTGTTTTATCTATACTATTTATATGATTATATGTATATATGATGTTTTTTTGAAAGTTTTTATTACATGTATATGAATTTATATTATTTATATGAAAATGAAATTGATAGAATGCACAACTAATAAGGGTATTCATTAGACCAAATGCACTAGTGGCTTGATTGATTGGATCTATAAACTAAATCAGATGTATTCATGCAAGTATGTGATGATATTTTCTTAGGTTTTGTAGTAGCCCGTGATGGTCATGAAGTATATATGAGTTCGCTCTAATACGCCTTCGATAGTTTATTATGCATACCATGATGGTATTACAATGGTACTACAATGGTTTGAATTTTTTATTATGGTTCAACCATTATTAGATCCCCAAGAGATTAAAGAATGTGATGTATGTGGTGTTATGGATAAAGAATTACCACTAGCATCATAAATCCTCTTATTGTAAACCATGAATGTGAAAGTAGTTGTCGAATACATTGCACCATCAAAGGTATGCAACACATATTCAATACATATAGACAAACATAAATAACAAAAATAACATAAAGATATGTTGAACTAGAGGTAAGAGAAACTCAATAAGACGAATAGGAATCATATAGAGGTAAGAGAAACTTAATAAGATGAATAGGAATCATATACTGCGTATGTTACAAGAACTTAAAACATCTAGGACCTTTTTAACTCTAAACATACTAAAGGTCACAAGATCTTTGCTTTCATACCAACTTTGTCACTATTCAAACTTGAGGGCATGTGACCGCCACTAGGACATGGGTGATGTATGTGGCTACTAGTACCCGCAGTAAGTCTAATTAAAAACTAAACCATAAACTTCTGGCTTATTAGACACCTATCTTCAATGCTCAACATCAACATTATCAATTTCTAACTTACCATAACTTTACCTTAACTTGAATACATGACTTAACATACAGGATCACATCATATATAGTAACAATGTAGAGAAATAAAATTTTATTAATACATAATAACATAAATTTATTACATAATTGAAAAAATACACTATAATTCACTGCTGAAGGATAATTGATAGAAATAACTCATTTATAATATCATCTCAAGCTTAACCTGTAACCTAGGAAAAATAAGAAGACAAGGATGAATACCTCAACTCAGTGAATGATACTAACTAACATGCAAACCCGGTCTTCTACAATCATTTATTTAATAAAATGCTCATGCATCGTGTTACAGAGACAACCATATCACATAATCATACAAGGATGAGAATTAGTCACTAGAAACCACTCTAAACCTTAATATGGGGAGCCAACCCCCCTCTATTGGCTCTCTTAAAATCCAAACATACTGTCACAGTGAGACCAGCTCAAACCAGGCCCTTTTCTCTTATCCATAACATACAACCAATGAGACTAGCTCAAACCAGGCCAAAAAACATCATCATAATAATGTCATAATCATATCATAATCCATATTATGTCCCCATATGGTCATACGTCATCCTAATTGCATCTAAACATCCACATATCATTAATATCATAATTCATCATGCAACATTCATAGTCAAATGTTGGATTTCTTTATGTTTTCATAATGCGTGCATACACACACACACACATACACACACATATACATAAATATATATACATAAATATATGTATATATATATACACACATAGATATATAGATACTTACATAGATACATACATACATACATACAATATTGTAATGCATGATAAACATGTCAAGAATATCAAAAAGTATCACTTACAAACTTAATGAATGTTGAATAAGCTTCGGAGTGTGATATTAGACAATTAGGAAAACATCAAAAACACGTAAATTAAACAATAGAGGAAGCACATTAGGATACGAACAATTATAACCTTAACCCTTACGACTAAACCTAATGACTCTATAAATTCTGTCAAAATTTTGGCAGAACCTCCCCTATATCTAGGACATTCCCCACTAAAAACATCAAATTCATAACAACCAACATCACAACTGCTCCTCTAAGCCTCCATAATCATACATAATCAAATAGTCTCAATCTCCAGTAACATACATTCATATATATAATCTCAAAGCAACATGACATCACCATTTCTAGAAATCAATTCAATCATAATCATATATTAATATACATAATCATAAAACGTCATCCCATCACCATTTCCATTAAACTCATTTATACATATAAATATCTATGATTAAAGATGATTATGGACATAATTAAAATATCATACAAAAGCAATTTGGTTAAAATAATTTTTATTTGAAGAGGTAACAAATAATATCTTTCAAAGAATTATGTACAAATTTATGAACTTTCCTTAAAATTTCTAATAACCTATGCATAAACAACCATACATTAAATTATAGCAAAATAATAATCATAATAATTTAAACTCGATACTTGAATAAATTAGATGCCTTATACCTTTAATTCCCTTTATTAAATTAACTTAGTTAAGTCCTTAATTTAAAATCAATCCCAACTTATACAATTAAATTCATAAATAAAATACAAATTACAACTTCATACTTCATAAATTTATATAAATTCAAATTTATCAAAAACATAAATACATTTCACATATATACATAATATATTAAAGAAAATTCATGTAAATAATTTAGAGTTCCTTATTCGCATAATAAAACTCCATGATCTATAAAATCCTTTAAAATCAATTTATTTAATTACCACTTATTAAATTTAGGGAAGTTTATACATTTTCAAGTTCATAAATTCTATTTGTATAAAATTTATTCAACTTGAATTTACTATTAGTACAGTATATATATTAGAATTACATAATAACTTCAACTTAATACTTTTGTAGAAATTTATAAATTCTTAATTACATCAAGAAACAGCCAAAACATGATCATAATTCACATACTTATACAGTTTCAACAATAAAAGGTCTTAAAATTAAACAATATATAGTCGAATTCAAAGGTCTCAGACTTACCTATGCAAAGTTTGATTGAATAAGGGTCATAGAATGCGATGGAATACTAAAATAAAGCTTTTGGAATTGGACCTATGCATTGCCATGACACATTGCCGTCAGAGCTGCCGCTAGCTGGCCATTTGTTGTCGCTACAGGTGGCTGTGGAAGTCAGTGATTACACCCTTTTATTCTTCTTAACACCAAGAGTCTAAAGATGTACATCATTGTTTGTGGCATATTTGTATGGTTTTTATTCATGTTAAATTAGGCATTTTGTGTTTAATTCATGTCCATATATGTTATATTGTGTTATTTTATTCCTCTTTATAGGTTTGAGGAAGGTTTATTCTTGTTTTGCAGGAATTAGGCTTAAAAACAGAAGTTTGAAGCGAAAACAAAAAAATTTGCATAATGTTGCATGGTAGGAGAAATGTCATCATGCAACAGCAAGCAACTCAGGCCCTAATGCCACACAGCGAGCCCTAGCACCACACAGCAACTTGCAACCTGTGCCAGCGTGGCTTAATGACTTCTCAGTGTACACAGCAGCAGCTGACCCATAAACACGCCTTAGCAACACCTCGCAACCAAGACTCAACGCACCACAATTGAGTGCTGCCTGCAACCTTTGTAGCCCCAGCGTCCGTAGCAGACTCCCAGCACATGCCACAAGACACACAGCCCATAGAAAAGTGTTGCGACACCTAGCTGAACACTCTCGGTACCCCACTGCATTACTTTTGAGCAATTATTAAATTTTATCCGAGTTTTTAAGGGCTTTTTGGACCCTAGGTTATTTTGAAAAGTATAAATAGAAGGGAAAACATTTTATTTGGCAGCCAACTTGAGAAAGAGGCTAAGAGATTATTCATTTCATTTTTTACATCATTTCTCCTTCTATTTTCTCATTTTTAGTTTTCAAATTTCATACTTAGATAACATTGTCTTTAGTTATTTTAGGAATTCTTTGTGAAGACGCCAAGAGATTGGGTTAGAACATAGAATTGGTTTATAAGTTTAATTTCCTTGTTATTTTCATCTTTTAATTATTGAATTGACAGTTTTAATTCAATGGATTCTTTTGATTTTAATAATTTAGAGATTATTATTATGTTTTCCATGAACTAATTTCAGTCTTATCTAGGGTTTGTATGATGTGTTCATGATATGGAATTGAATTAAATCCCATTTGATTATTATTGTTATTCTTAATTGAATTGATTGGTTAGTATTGAACAATTGTTTAGCTACCAATTGTTTGACCTAGATTTTGAACGAAGAAACAAGAGTTGAAGTTCAATTCCAAATTTTATTCCTTTAGGATCTTAAAACGAATTAGAAATATAATTCTATATGATTTGATAGAAAGATTTCTATAAATGCAGTTACTAATAGATTGATTTTTATCCTTTGAATTGTTAGAAACTAAAGCTTTAGCATAATCAATTGGGTATATTCATGAACATATAGGATTGATAAACTGAATACAAACCTTAGGCATCCTTCATTCATTTCATTTAAACCTATTGCATTTTAATCAACATTTTCTTTTAATTTCCTGTTTTGCAATTATTTCTTTTCAAATTCAAATCAAACAAACCTTTTTACATTTAATTTGCTTCAAAAAGGAACAAGTGATTTCCATTTGCAATTGCTTGAGAGATATGACCTTAGGTGCTTCTGATATACTATAATTGCCCCGTATACTTACAGGTCGCTTTTGGATAGTATATTTTGAGGCAAACAGTCACCTCTCGCCACTCACTGCTGATCATGGAATCAAGGCTCAAAAGCTTAAATTTTTAAGTTTCTCGATCTTCCACTTTGGTTATCGACAAGTAGTGAGATGGGTATCAAATTAAAGCTTCGGGAGGATTTCATTGGTACCAAGATTGCCATAAAAGGAGCTCGAGAATGGTCAAAATCTTCATCTGAAACTCATAGCACCACTGAAGATTTGACCGACACATTTGCCGTCCTCCGGTGATAATTTACAACAATTTTCATCTAGTTGGGGTCATCAAAAGGTGGGCTTCATGTTGGAGATGGCGGTGTCAATCAAATGTTGGCCGAAGATGGAGGATTGGATAACAATTACTCTCTCTCTCTTTTTCTCTCTCTCATTTTTTGATCGACTCCCCCCTTTAGCAGCCATATAATTGGTTACTTAAAACGAATAAGATGGGTTGGATGAAATACATGAAATCATTTTTGTTTTTTAAAATATAATAATAATAATAATAATAATTATTATTATTATTATTATTATTATTATTATTATTATTATTATTATTATTATTATTATTATTATTATTATTATTATTATTATTATTATTATTAAATATTTTCATAGAAGAGGGAATATAAAGGTATGTAATTGTGTGTGTAAGTTGTTAAGATGTGCAAGGTATTTATAAGGGGAGTCTAGGAGCTTAAAACAGTGAATTTTCGGTGTGGGACCAAGAAAAATGCATTACGGCAATTGGATTAAGGGCTGCAATAGCCGCAGTGCCCGCTGTGGCAGCCAATTGGACACCTGCAGCAACCGCAGCTGCCACAGCCAACTACGAGTTGCTGCAGTTGACCCACGGGTTGCCGCACCTCTTTTTGGGCCTATTCTCATTCATTTTTTATCTGCTTTTGGCCCAGATTGATTCTATGGATTCGTAATCGAGTGTTGGTCATCAGAAGATCAAGTTTGAGGAAATTTTTTTTTTTTTAACGGGATGCTTGTCACAACCCGCCTTATGAGCCGTGACGATCCTAGGGCGAGCACTGAAAACCCGTAGAACCCATTTAAGACATAATCTTATATCATACATTACATTAAACATATCCCAAGATCATAACCTTATACCCATTATTTGCTCGTAACATTCTCATTAACTTGTAACATCATTAACACATAACATGTAAAACTTCAAAAATTGTATTTTATGTCATTAATCAAGTGTTTAATACATCATACACTATTACAATAGCCATTATAATACCATTCATATTACTTATACATCCTATGACATATTAGTGTTAAACCCTTCAATACCCATGAAGCTCTAATAATAATCTTCATAATCACGAGTTCCAACATTGGAACTTAACCAAGCAACTTCCAAGCAGAGAATGGGGCTTGGAACTTTAATTTGCTAACTCATTAACTTTACCTGAAAAATTTAAACCACTAAAATATGAGACAATGCTTAGTGAGTACAAAATAATATAATACATAAAGTAAGCACAAGGATTATTCTCAAGATGGTACTTATAGTAATGAAACATTTCCAATCAATGTTGTGAATTTAGTTCAGTAGCTCATTTCAAACGGAAACAGTATCTTTAGCAGAAATATCACTTTCTTAGGAGCAGGACGCTTCCCACACATATTAATTAAAGAGTGGCGGCCTAAGCCTTGCTCACTCACAAGTATCACATTACGTAAGACTAATCAGGTCTTACGGTTAGGCGTTTCCCCCTAATAGAGGTTAGGTACTCTCACCCTACCCACAAGCTTTACCAAGTGCATAAGGTTTCATGTCTTTCCTTACACCAAAAAGGGGACTTCTACTTATCAATGGATATTCAATAGGATATTCATTTAAGATTCATGTTAAGGATTTCAATGAACATAACACAATTTCGGTATTCAATGATTATTAAAAAGCATCATGTCAATGGGTTTAATAAACAATTCAAACTTGTTAAGGAGTCAAGAAACATCATATCCCATAGTTCAATATTTAATAAACAGTTTATTCTCATCAAGGTATTGAACAATTTAGCAATTACAGTTTGAACGATGAGGGTTCAAAATGTATATTTCAAGGCACATTATATTAAGTACTCACCTTGGACTCCTTTGCTTTTATTACACTTGACTCTTAAGGCTAATAGTGCTCTCCACTCTTATGAAAACATCCGTACCCTTGCCTTTAGATTCTACACATTTGCAATTTAATTGCACATCAATCACTATTAAAGTCAAGATATACTACACATATACCCATTACTATTCTTATCATTTTCCTTAGTCATTCTTTAAATAGCCAAAGCTACACATTGTAGGAGGGATACTTCTTTTCCTTCAAATCTCACATTTCAACTTTGAATACAAACAATATAAACACATTCTAATGTTCAATAGAACCAATTCTATTTCTACCATTAAATTCCATAGATAAGTCTAATTCATTAATTTTGGGAAAAGTCACTTTTATCAATTGGATTTAAAAACTAACATTATACAAATCATCTAATCCCATTCTTAAGCTTGATTTTCCCTTTACTTTTATGAATTCAAATTCAATACTTAAAATCTCTAATTTTCCCATAAACCCTAGAATTTGGGGAAAACTATCAACTCTCCCCCAATTCACCAAATCTTCAAATTCATCATAAAACTATATAATTAGCATAACATAAAACCCATATAATCATTCAATTATCAATATCTAGCACAAAAAGTTCAAGTTCCCTTAAGATGTTCAAATCTTAACCCAAGCTTCTAAAGTTCACTTTAACACTTCTAATTCATTATTCTTAATCTAAAGCACCCATAGATGTAATCAATCATAATTTAAAATATTTTCATGGCTATTCACTAACATGGCCGAATTTCATACAAGGTGCACAAAAGATTTTTCAAGCAACCTAGTTACTAAAATCAACTTTAAACATAGAGAGGAAGAGATGATCAAGATTCCTCACCTTGATTAGCTTTGATTTGTTAAGGTTCTTGGTGTAAAGAGAGAGAGCTTCTTTTGCCATGGTAGAACTTTGGTGTAAAGATAGAAAATGAAGGTTGTAACATAAATTTTCATATATATGATAATAAGTTGGATGGTAGAGATTTGATCAAGTTCAATCCAATGGTTAAGATTTAACCTTGATGGATGGCTATGATTTGATTAAGGTGGAGGGTTAGGATTCTCTCTACAATGGAGAGAGTTATCACAAGGTACTAGATGTGCCAATAGAAACTTGACTCTTGTATATGAAGCATCAAGAATTTTGGTTGATGAAGCAATTGACTTGGTCAACTTTGGTGACTAAAAACTATCACCCAAATACTCATCTCTACATGACCTTTGTCTACTACCTTGGGCCCACTATACATTCACCATTTGAATGTTTCATCCTTCTTAGGCCCAATGGGCTAGCCTTCCAATGGGTTTGGGCTTTTGAGCCTAAAAGCCCATTAGTAGATCCTTAAATACACGTTTCAAGCTCGGTACCTAATACATTTTCCATTTCATTTTTTTTTCATTTTAATATATATACTTCTATCTTCCCTAAACATTATTAGATAAATATTGTTCACTTCATGTTACACATTTTCTAGCCCTTCTATAACATTGCTTAAGAATGTAGCTCATGTAAGCTCATTGGGTCAAACTAAGTTTGACCTCTATTATACCATTGCAACTTGATTGCATTTAATTTCCCATATCACTATCATCACCTCCCAATGTCTTAGGAAATGTGAACACCCATTACTAGCACTTTAGATTCACATTACAAATAAATTTTTAACATACTCACATTAAGTCAAACTCGATTTGACTTTCATTTTATCATGAAAGTGCATATCAAATGTTGACTTCCTTCCTTATTTATTATCATATTATTCATTACATTCACTTCTAGTGATATTCTTAAGATTCTTAGTATACTAAGGGGACCTTAAATGATACGATATATGGATGTTATCATGTCATATTTACTGTTTATAGTTGGCTAAAGAAACCCTGGGTATTAAAATGCTACCCTCTTGACCCCTGCCCACTAATCAGCTAGCGGGACTGCCGTATTGGCTCTGCATAGCGCACTAATTTTAGCAGGTATTAAGTTGTGGCCAAATCCCAAGGGTGCAAATTTGAGGGTTCACAATATGAAGAGAATATTTTTAATGACTAAATAATACTAATTTATAATGAACATGTTCATCATAAATTAAAAATTTATGGTGACGAGTTAGCCAATTTATAACTAAATATATTATGAATTTTGGATGATGAATTGGAATTATTTTTTGACCATTTATAATGTCGAATAATATCATTTTGTAATGATGAAATCAAAATTCATAACGAGGTGCATCAACAAGGTATATAAATAAAATATAATTCATTTATTATGAACAAAATTATCATCAAGTGTGTTATATACTGACAAAAATTAAATATGTAAGTAGAATGAGTAGTAGAACATGGTTCTTAATGAGTTGTACGATTAGTTTGCCTAACTTTCATGAAAGTGCATGACTGAATGGTACCCTAAATGATATGACCTAATTGTGAATGAATGGATGAGCTTAAGAATGTGTGGAGATTTGAATGGAATGTATTAAATTGTATTGGTAATAGCATAGCATTTTATGATTTCATGAAAGTCTAAGTCTAAGGCTGTTGACCTTGTTTAATGAGCATGTAAATGGATATGTAATCCTTATGGTTAATAATTCCTAAGTGTGTCATGATATAGAGTTACATTGTAATGGCTTTATATGGTTGAAGATAAGTATTATGAGATTAATGGATTTTAATTTTTAAGTTTGATTATTCTTGAATGCTTTAATAGATTGAATTTGAAATGCAAAGATTCTAATAAAGGAAATGCAAGTGACATGAGGTTAAATGCTTATATGATTATCATGATTGAACTAAGAAAGTAAAAAGTTGATTGACTTGTGCTTGATAATGATTTCGAGCAATGGATGAGTTATGGAATGAGTATTGTGACAATATACCTAATCACATATGAGTCAAAAAGCCTTGCATGGGTCAAACAGTACTGATTGCTCGTTACATCACTAAAATGATTGGGGATTCATCGCGAGGTGGAATGCTTTCACTATCTCCTAAATTACTCAAGGAGAGTTGTTGAGCCAATACTACTTGCCAGCCAAAAATTGTCCTAGTAACTAAGGTTAGGAAAAGAGCTTTTTTTATGCAAAGTGATGTATGAAAGTCAATTTAAACTTAATGAGCCAAATGGAGATTATTTCTAAGAAAAATCTCAACCAAATAATAATCCTCTTAGTTTGTTTTTTCTTTTATTTTAAAAGATGGCAACTAGTCCCCAGTGGAGTCGCCAACTATAAGACCTCACCTGAAAGCCCCTTCCTTGCTGGGGGAATTTGCCTTAAGGAAAGGCAAGTGATTTTTAAGGAGGTCATGGAACAAGTTTCGATGCTCAAGGTTAGAATGGCTATCACTCAGATTTTTTATTTTGAGAAATAATTTTGAGAGTTGTCACCCTAATTTTATTTATTTTAAAATGGACAAATTAAGGAAAAACCCATTTCCATGACTCCAATTCATTAATTTCTTAATTAATTTACCCAAGAATAAAATCATTAGCCTCGAACTTGGTTCAACTTGAGGACTAGGTTTTTTAGTTAAATAATCTCGATTTGGCTTTTAAGTTTAATTTGACTTAGGAAATTTGATTTCATGAATAACCTTTATAAGATAATAATTATAAGTAAAATGCATGAACATAACATAATATGAATGCATGAAAAATTTAAGAAATAAAGAAAACAAGCATCCACAAGTCAAGTAAAGTGTTCCCTCTAGTCCATATGGATTCTAAGGGAACCACAAAATCACTCCTTGACTCCAAAGTAATCAAATAATAATTGCACAAATTCTCTTACAAAAAAGTACAAAAGTAGATAATTACAATTGAAAGTAAATGGAAAGTGGAATTAATTTGGAATTGAATTTGAGGTTTGGATTTATAGATTTCAAATGTGCCTATGTACCCTATTGAATGGGAATCAAAGCCTACATAGTTCATTCCACAATTAACTAGGGGGTTTAGGGTTTGATCATATTGATTTTGGTTTGATTGCTTTGAGTGTGAGAGGAAAAAGGTTGTATCTTTGCTTTTGGCGAGTGGAGGATTTTGTCAAACTGAAATTTAGTATTATCAGATGATGAGAACAGATTATTTAATTGATGAATTAATTAATTAATTAAAATAATTAATTAACTAATTAAGTGGAGTGAGTGGATTGATTAATTAATTAAAAAGATTAATTAATTAATTAATATGATGATTAGATGGATGGATTAATTAATTAAAAGGATTAACTGACTTTAGTAAGGGTGGAATAATTAATTAATTAATTAAGAGGATCAATTAATTAATTTAGAGAATGATTGGAGGGAGAAGAAGAAAAGAAAACTTGTGAATAGCCTATCAGCACAAGCTTTGAGGTGAAGAAGTTAGTGGAAAATGGGGGCCAATTTATAGGCAAATGGGATGAGGGGTACTTTTGGGATTGAAAGAGTGAAAAGACCCAAAAGGGACTGAAAATTGGGTTAAAAGGGTAAAATGGATATTTTCTGTGTAGAAAAGGGGGCCGCGTAGTTTCAATATTCTCCAGGTCAATTTTCAAAAGTTTTGAATCAGTTTTTGAGAGTTTTAGAGTATAGAAAATTCACCAGTCAACATCGGTAGGCTTGAAATTAATTTTAGAATAATTATGCATTCAATCCAAGGGGAAGTTTGATCAGTTTCAAGAAAGATATTATATGGTATAAGAAGTTCAATAAAGATCAAAAAAGTATCAGTGTCTGAAAATTAAGTTTCCTCGTACTAATTGACTAAAAGCCTATTTTTTGCTCTAAGGGCATTGCCTCTTACTCCCTGTAAGGGGCGCTACCCCCTTGACTCCTGCTCTAACTCTGCGTAGCACACTAAACTTGGCAGGTGTTAAGTTGTGGCCGCATGATAAGGGTGTAAAATTAAGGGTTCACAAAAGCCAACAAGAGTCATATGAAACATATTGTTTAAACTTAAGAGTACAATAAGTAATTGAACTAAAGTCCATAATTTAAAAAAAAAAAAAAAGGGTTAGTAAAGTTTGCAAGAAAGCTTTTTTTTTTTCCTTTTTGACAAAGTTGTGCTCATATTAACTTTTTTAATTATATTATACATATAAGCTTCAAATAAACTCACAGTTGTCAGTTCTCTTATAATTAGAGTATACAATGTTCAACCATTCACTAAGAAATATAGTGAACAAACCAAAAGGAAAAGGATGAAGGTAAAATTTATTAGATCTTAGGGATAAATTGGATATCATACACAACCAAAAAACTAAAATTTTAATTCCCAAACTCCACCAAGATCAATACATTTCAATTAAATTGATTAAAGCTTAGATATCTTCTCTCTAGTAGCAAACAGAAAACTTTTGATACAGATGCGAAACTTAACTGCATAAACAAAATGAACAGCTATTCAGTTCGGATCACAGATGCTACTACTTGAACGAACACCCTCTTCTAGTATCCACATAAACAAACAAACTGAAAAATGGATCGCAGTGTGCTAGCACCAGTTTTGAAAACTTTTTTCAAAACCCTTTTTCCTATTCAAAAATTCTAAATTTATCTCTCTCTCTCTCTCTCTCTCTCTATGTGTGTGTGTGTATATCTATATCTTAAATTAGAAAACGTGATTATTAAAACCAAACCTTAAAAGCAATCCTATTAACTTCTGTTAGGTTGTTTTCTTATACAATCAAAAGACCTCAAAAGATATCCTTAATTGTTAAGGATATATTTTGTTATATTTTAATATTTAAAAATATTTATTTGCATATAAATATAAATTGAAATATTAAATTTGCTCTATCTTAATAAAGTAAATGGACACAGTAAGAGTAAATTAATACTAGGTTAACTTTTAATTGTCTTCTAGTTAATGAATCTAGTTAACATCTAATTAATTGAATATGGGCAGTTTCTAGTCTATAGTTCAATGAATCTAGACAACATCTAATTAATTGAACCTGGACAAATTTGAGTTCAATGAATCTAGACAATATCCAGTTCAATGAACCTAGAAAAATATTAATCCATAGTTCGTTTTAAATTTGTTTTATTTGTATGACCCTATAGGTTCACTGAACATAGGCAACAAACTTGAAATTCTATTTTGGCCTACAAGTCATAAGCAACGTCTAGTAAATAATTATGACTATCCAAGTTAAGTGAAGGATGATGATCCGACATAACCTTTCATAGTCAATGTTATAGTCCTTTTGTCACTCGATATCTTAATTGAACATAAGGCGTGGATTATGTCACCTTTATATTGTTCAATTATAATATTTCTCGATCTTCAAATAGGTTGACTAAACAAATGACATTGATAACCTTCACCAATTCATTTGAGCATGGTCATGCATTTTTCTCAGTCTCACTTATTGCGAAGTCCAGAGATCTCTCTCTCAAAATAACAGGGACAAATTTCTTCTCAATCACTCACATCTCCCTGCTTGATTTACTCTATATCTAACAATAGTTTGTATTACCATCCTATCATAGATGACGTTGAACTATGTCAAAATATAAAATTCCTCATGTAGGAACCTATGGTGACTTCAGGTCAAAGGACTCAATAACCATTTTATAGTGGGAATTACTAATGATATTAACCATGTAGTATTCTCACAATGGGTAGGTCCAGTACATTGTTCTTTAACATGTACCTACGATCTAACTAAATATCTCATATACATGACCAATAAAACAAGATCATTAGTTAGACTACATACTAGTTTTGATTCATTACTACTCCACCAATAATGAGTGCTTAAAGACAATTTAGGATAGTATCTCGTTTTCCTTAGGGTTTTACTATCAAGTCACATAGTTAATAACCTTAGGCAAAATAAACTATTCATGGAATCTATTATTATATTAAAGAACATTAACTATAAATAATAACATGATAATGAATTGCCTCTTTTATTAATAAAAAATGTAATAATGACAATATCCTTACTATTGGCCTAACACATATCACTAACAAAACTTTATGTCAAATCCATAAAAAAAAAAATTGATATATTAGTAGCTAAGAAAGCAATTGATACAATTTCAAAGGGTATATAGAATCTCATCTTATAAAAAAGAATACTAAAATGAAATTAACAATCATGAAAAATCCACAAGGAAAATTACGGCATTTCTTTTAGATTATCATGGAATTACATTAATACTCATACTTTCTCTTTCTATTACACTATTTTTAATTTTCATCTATTTCTCTTTTTTTTTTTTTTTTGTTAATATGATCCAACTCTTACTGCTACAATTCAATATCATGAAAAAACTCTTTAACAAAAAATGAATATAGGAGAATACTTTGAATAAGTAGTTATTTTTGTGTTTAATTGTTTAATCACATTAGTATATGTTCTAATCTAGAACAATATCTTGATCAATAAACTTTGACTTATTGTCCTTTAATATGAATACACTTATGATAAAATAATTTCAACCAATATAGGATATTTTATCCCATTTAAAAAATAAAAATTTCTCAAAATTCATATAATTTCTCATTAAGAATAAATTAAAAAGAAAAACTGAAGGGGTAAATAAAATTGTGCCTTAGTGAATTCGTGACTAATAATTTGGTAACAATAGTTTTTTCATCACGGTAAATAATTATTAGAGAGAAAAGAGAGATAAAAAAAGAATAAAAATAAAAATGGAAAAACATGAGAAAAACTTACCTAATTGTAGTAAGAGTATGGGTTTGGGTAAAGTCGGGGATTTGAAAATCTCAGACCGAACTGAAATTTCAGTTAATGATATATTAAGGAATTGGTGCCGAAATATAATAAAGAAAGTCTCGAACTGAATTGAACTAGTTTTTTTATTTGGGACGGTTTGGTTATTTATTTTTAATACTTTGGGGAAAACAAGTCGGGAATTAGGGGATCTCAAATATTTTAAGTAAATGTCTATTGGTTGCTCTTTTTTGTATCAAATTACTGAGAGTCAAATTGAATGACACATAAACATTTCATAAAAGACATCAATTGATATTAATGTGAAAATATTCTAATAGTTAAAACTTTTGTCAAATTCCAACATATGCAGAATAAAAAATATAATTCCAACATAAGAACATAACAGACTGTACCAAATCCCATAGACAATTCTAGCAAATATAATAGATTGAACCTAATATTACATCACTAAATAACTAAAAATTTGAGATTGTTCATAAATATGCAGGATGGTAAAGGCATATGCATGATAGAAGAAAATAGTAGAAGATACTGTGAACTCTTAATTTTGCACTATCATCATCCAGCTGCACCTTAGTACTTGGTAAGCTTAACATACTATGCGAAGCTATTACGGCGGTCCCACTAGTTGGTTAGCGGGTGGGAGTTTGGGGGTAATGCCCCCGAAAGAAAATTTTTTAGCTTTCAATTATATTGCTATCGAACATCCAAATTTCCTAAACCCCAAACTAACCAATCTCTAAAAAAAAAAAATTGAGCTGCAAAAGCCTAGTGTGAATCAACACCAGGTCTACATGGATCCTTATTGGACTGGCACGGCCACTGTGAATTCAACTTTCAAAACAATGATAGATTATTACTTGGAATACAGTCGAGAAACCTCTAATTACATATGTCTTGGTATTTGTTTCCTTGGATTTGGATTTCTGCTTCATTGCATTTGTTGTGCATGTCCATATAGATTAGACAGTTGTCTTGAATGCCAGGTCTCCCCAAGGAAACTTGTTCCACTCACTCAAGTTTCCTGCCAATTCTAATAGCCTCAAATCAATCTTTGATGATGCCTTCTTAGCAACAACCTGCCTGAATAGTAATAGCAATGCAATAGCCACCACATCTGAATTTAGGATATCATTCCCCATCTTTTCAAAGGCTTCATTCATATGACCATAGGTCAAATCCACATCCCTAATAAACCCATGCATATATTGCTTCAAACAAACTCCCACCTCACCTAAAATAATCTTATTAAGGGCAATTTCACTAACCCCCAGCTTCATATCTGCTATCAATACAAACTCCTCCCTCCCACACTTCACTTTTTTCCATAAAATTTGAAATACATTGAATCATCCTCATCACCTTTCTCCAACTACCTTAATAAGATGTTATGGACAAGTTGTTTGCTCCGCTTTCCTATTTATGGATTAAGAAGTTGGCCAAAGGCAATTTCCTTTAGCAATTCCATTTGTGATTCAGTAAGTTTCTTATTTATTAAAGTGATCTTTTCTTCTAAATGAAAATATATTGAAACTTTAGCAAAGAAGTGTTCCTTCTCGGGATAAACCACAACCATGCCATCCTGTATAATGAATCATAAAAAATTGGATATATATTTTAAACCAGATTACATCGAGTGTTGTCTAAGTTTATTAAGGTGGAAATCGATCTTAATAAAGTTGAAATCGATGTTACTAAGGACATATCCGACTTTAATAAGATGGGTTCAATTTTATTTAAGTCAAATTTGACTTCAATAAGATCGAATCCAACTTTAATAAGGTTGAATACATCCTCAGTAATGTTGATTTCGACTTATTTAACTTTAATAAGGTGGAATTCAACTTTAATAAGGTAGAATTCAAACTTACAAAGGTGAAATTCAGCTTTAATCAGATAGAATTCAACCTTAATAAGGTCAAATTTGACCTAAACAAAGTCAAATTTAGCCTTATTAAATTTGAATTCCACCTTTTTAAGGTTGAATATGACCTTATTTTAATTTTGTACCTTAATAATGTTGAACACAATGTTTTAGGGTTGATTTAAACATTATTAAATTGAACAAAATATTATTAAAACTCAATTCAACTTTAAACTCTAGTCTATAAAACTGAAAATTTGCAAATATTTTCTACTTAAAGAAAGAAAACACAATAAAACAAAAAACCCATACAAAAGCTTAAGTATTTAAGACTTACATTATGTTTTGCTAGGGTTAAGGTTTCTTTTCTTCGAACATCCTTTGCTGCAAGTTTTTATGGACATATTTGTGTGAACTAGCCATTTATGAGAGAAGAATGGAAAGTACAAAAGAACAAGAGAAAAACTCAAAGAAGAATGGGAGAAAACTCAAAAGAATGGAAAGTAAAAACTGAGAGAAGAATAAGAGAAAACTCAAAAAACAGCAAACTAAAAATGAAATGTCGATATTAGATCAAGTTTTTGATTCAACAATAGCCTATATACTGCCAGCAAACTACTATGCGGCACCACACAGATAGGTTGAAAAGATAAAACGACGTCATTTATTACCCATTATAACATTAACATATATAATAAATTAATAATAATATAATGGTTCGGTTCGAGGTTGGGTTCTATCAGTTCTGTGTGATTCCAAGACAGTTCAAGTCAGTTCTCGATGCAGGAATACATCAGTATCTGGAACCATACCAAAATACTCACACTAGTTTAGGTCGATTTGGATATTTTCCTAAGGATCATAAATTTATTGTTTTGGTTATTTTTTTGGGTTGGAGATCTAGGTAGGTTTCCCTGCAAGCCCATGCTCAACCTTAATTGGCACCCCAGGCATAAGCAGTGTAGGTTTGGTCTTGTTATTTGTCTTTCTACCCCTACTATTGGTGCAGGTTTGGTCTTGTTATTTGTCTTTCTACCCCTACTATTGGTGCTAGGTGTAACATTACCCCCTCTATCACTTTGTTTCTTCACCATTTCCTATCAACAAATAATAAGTTATTAATAATATCTTTACATATTATATATCACATTAGTATTAAAATAATCATAAACATTACAAATTATGGATAGAAATTATAATTAAATAATTCATGTCATTACATTTCATTTGAAATTGAAGTACATAATAACTAATATATTTGATAAATACATAGTTTAATTAACTAAATAAAATAGTTAAACACTAAATAGTCACAAATAGTTTAATACTCGACAACAATAGCACAATTACAATGAGAAATAATACAATATACAAACAACAAAGTGAAGAACCCCATGACTTTGACAGTTTCTGCCTTGTGCTTGTAGCAGCTTTATCATCATACCAATCAGCATATCATTGTTATTATAGTTCACATTACTAAGAAAAAGACATTGAAGAGCTCAACATGCTAATTTCAAAAGTATTATTTCCTATGATTTCGATATCCACTTTTTGAGGATTGATTTCCTAGATACCCAAGACAATCAGACATCAAGAATGTTGTTAGTATGACTAACAAATTCTAATACAATTCATGATTAAATTATTGGAAATATAATCAAAATTATTCTGAAGTACTTCAGAAGTATTTAAGATTTATGAATTGGTTCCCAAAAATTTAAAAAAACTACACTTGTCACAATGGAAATACAATTTATTAGGGTTGGATGTAGATTTGGGGATCTTAACTAAAGCCTTCCATCCACAATGGCACAACTAATTTCTAAACTTAATTGCATTCCATTAATTGAAGTGGCTCTCCTATTAGAATTGGACCTCCTAGACCTAGATGAACTAGCTTCCATTTCAAATATAGATTTCAGAAACTATTTAATATTTTGTTCAGAATATCTAATGTTGATTTGCAAATATAATGTGGTTAGTATTTATAGAGATATTTACTGGTTAAATACTAATGATGTAAGTCGAACATAGTCATTATGGGTTTGGCAGAAAATATGGTCATTGGAAAGCATAAACAAATTTCAAAGTTCTAGCAGTCAAAATTTGACTTGTATTAAAAGCTTAAATTTAAAAAATAATCCTCAATTTTAAGAATAGAAAATCCTAATTTTGTAATCAATTAAAAAAATTCCAAAGTTAAGAATAGAAAATCCTAATTTTGTTATCAATTACATAAACCCCTAATTTAATAATAGAAAATCCTAATTTTGTAATCAATTGTAGAAACCCCTAATTTTAGAATAGAAAACCCTAATTCTATAATCAATTATATACACCCCCAATTTAATACTTGAAAATTCTAATTTTGTTATCAATTATAGAAACCTCCAAAAGAATTTAAAACCCTAATTTTATAATCAATTATGTAAATCTCTAATTTAAGACTTGAAAATTTATAATCAATTACATAAACTCCCAATTTAAGAGTTGAAAACCCTAATTTTATAATCAATTAGATAAACCCCCAATTGTTAATACCAAAAGCCCTAATTTAAAAATTGAAAACCTAATTATAAATTTCAAAACCCTAATTTGAGAAATTGAAAACTGCTAAAATAAAAGTCCTAATTTCAAAGTCAAAAACCTAATTTTAAAAATTAAAAATCATAATTATGAAAACCCTTTCATAGATTCATATAAGCACACACAACAACCACACATCAAATATATATATCACACATACTCACATATTAAATACACTGACCTCAAATTAGCCTTCAAATTTGTTTGCAGATCTTGATTTATTCTTATATTCCTTCGATTTCTTATTTTTGTCTATTATTTTCTTTGATTTTTGATAAATTTTGCTTATTTCCTCTTCTTAGATCTATAATTTTTGACAAAGTATTGTAATAAAGAAGTTAGCACGAGCATGATCATGCAAGCTTACGAGAGAAAATACAACATAGAAGTAACAATGAGAGAATAGAAAAGAAAGTTCCTCTCTCTAATTGCAATACTTGAAAAATGAAAATTAGGGTTGCAGTGCTGAGCAAAGAGAGAAGAAAAGAGGAAGAAAGAAAGGAATAGACCAAAGAGTAAGGATAAACAAAATGACCGAAGATTTCTCTCTCTGGTAGTGGCATGAGGATTGAATTTAGGTTTGGTTCTAGGATCCACAAACCGTGAACACCCCTAAATCATAGTCATCATAAGCAAAGACTTGGCCGTCATCATTTCTCAATTGAATATAGCTAATAACAAAATAAATAAATAAATAATCAGGACTGAAATACAAAACTGTTTTTCTTATAAAGAAAAAAGATCCGTATGTAAAAACTAACAAAATGCACAAAAATTTTCTCATTCATATCATTTGCTAAATTTAGAATTTTGATATTATCCTTTTGATTTTTATATGAGCACAACGAAATTAGTGGATATCATCAAATTGGAATTTTTGATAATGGTCTTTTCATTTTTAATATGAGTAGAAAGAAAAAAAAAAGTAACAAATCACACCCCAATCTCAACCATTTCAAAAAGAAAAAAACAATTTCAAAAACTTTAACTGTTAATAAAAGCAGAAAAGTCATTTGCAAAAATAAGAGAAGGTAGGGAGAAGAAAGTGGTGGCAAATAAGAAGATCGAAAGAGGTGAATAATGATAGATATATAAATAAAATTACAACCATACCCATACAAAACAACACCATTTAGTAAAGTGTGTTAGTTGGCTATGAACATGCTGATAATTGCAATGAAATTAGTGAAATGGTAGTAAAGCCAACAAAACGATATCGTTTTGGTTGTTAGGTGAGGCTCAAGGATAAGGACATAACAATAATTGTTACTAATAGAGATATGTATAAAATATGTGGTTATGTATATTTTACCCAAAAATATATAATAATAGTATAAATAAACTTGTGTGAAAATGAAATTTAAAAATCTCATATTAATATAATATATGTCTTATATAAAATATATAATGGGTATTTAGGGCAAATATGCCATCATTCACCTTAAATGGGATAGGTAAGGACTGGGTAAAGCGATTATTTGTTGAAACAGGTTAAAATTATCATCCTTAATTTTCATATGTGAAAATATTATGTTGCCGATTAATAAAAGTATGCATGATATTCTTACGAAAATGTAGAATAATAATAAGGTAGGATAGTAAATTAAGTAATAAAATTTAACACAAGAAATATTAACATTGCCACCCATATATAAATTATATAACTAAATTTGCTTATCTCTTCATTTTTTTTTTCCTCTCTTCAAATATTTGGATTTGATTTTCTTTTTCAATCTCTAAACTCTTCAAAAATTATATGTTATATAAAAATATAACAACGATAATTTTTATTATTTTCGAAGAATTAATGCCATCAAATTGAAAAATAAAGAATAAAAAAAATGGGAGGCCCAATTTTAGGTTTTATATTATGGAAGACAGGCCTTAGCCCAGCCCATGCAAAGACAGAGAGAGAGCAATGAGCATCGTTAAAAGCTACACCGCAAGCGCACAATAGCGAAGAACTAAACCCTTTCTCCGCAGCTAATGCGCGACGGTGGCCCAGATTTAGAGGCTTCTACTCACACTATCAACCGCTTTTTTTTCTCTCTCTCTCTCTCTAAAAACTTACCTCCTCCCTCTTCATCTCTTACGGAGAATACGAGAGATTTCTAGAGCCAAAGCTAAGGTCAGTCTCTCATTTCCATTACTTTCTTTTTCTTTCTCTGTTCGATTTTTTTTTTCTCGGGAAAACTGTGGAAAAAGAAAGTGAAAAATGAAAAATCGCCGAACTTTTTTTCTTTTTGAATGTTTCTACAGAAGAAAAAATAAATAAATTCGATTGAGAGAATTGTAAATTTCACCTGTAATTCGTTCTTCTTCTGTAATTTTGCTTAGTTCATGTTCTTGTTCTCGTTTGCTTCTGTTTGGTTGTTCCCATGGTACTGAAAAAAAAAAAAAAAGAAAGAAAATGGAAAACTTATAATTTGTGTTGTTTTAAAGAAAAAATTGTTTAACCTTAAATTCTTTGCTTATTATTTGCTTAAGTTAGCTATGGATTATTATTTTGAAATTGTCTTTGTTGAATGCATTTAGTATTATGCATGCGCAATTGCAAAGGACAAAATGCCGATGTTTTGCACAAAAAATGGCTAAAATTAGAAAAAGGAAATCGTATCAGATGCTTAATCACTGGTTGTCCTTGCTGGGGTTTATTGTTTGTAGAATTTTTGTGCATTTGTTGCCGAGTAATGTAGGGCAAGTTGGTTTACGGTATGCAGTGAATGAATTGCTTCGGATGATAATGTCTGGGTTTTGCATTAGTGCCTTGATGCATGAATCTTGCTCTCTAGATTTTTTGTTGCACCTGGGTTTTATTAGTTATATCTTATTAAAGTATGGCAATGGAATTCTTAGTTGCTTTTTCTGGCTTGGTATTATTACTATATAATTTTCTGTCTATTTTAAAGTACTTTTTTTAATAAATAGTTAGTTTCTATTTGTCCTTTAATCCTTTTCCTTTTCCCATTTTGCTTATTTATGATTTTGATTTTGTAGAAAGGATGCATTCCTTAAAAGTTGATATAACATTTGATGATTTCCTTGTATAAGAACATGAGGATTGTTAATATCCATTAGTGATTTCACATGAAATGATGGATGAATGCAACTACAGATGATACATCATTTTGATTTAAGAAAGACTTTGCCATGTTGCATTTACGTGTGTTTTATTTTTCTTGTAGTTGCAGTACCAATATCCTTTTCCTTTATTTGAGGACTCTCTGAAAAATGAGATACTCTCTAGTGCTCTTAAAAATCATTATCATGTTTTGTCAACTAAATAAAATAAGTGTGATGTTTAATGTGTGTTGCAGGTGTATGAAGTGTTGATGGTGCAACAGCATTCAGGCTACTTGAATCAAGTGAGACCCGTTCTTTTGGTAGCCAATTTTGGAGCAAAACAGTATAGAGAAGGCTGGATTTGAAATGTATGTTTTGATTCTTTGGATATAAATTCAAATTGTATCTTATTGATGCTGCGATACATGTTAATTATATATCATACTAGCCATATAGAAAGTTTTACCTCATTTCTGATTAATATTAGAAAAATTGAGGTAAACATATCGTAAATAGAGGAGCTGTTAGCCTTTATGTTCAAGGCTGATCACATGGGTGTCTCTCCGTCACAAGTTAATTGCAATACAAAAAGTTATTCATGCCCTAAACAAAGTACACCCAAAGAAACACCTGAATATGGCGCTGAATATAATTGTACTATGCTATCAGAACATCAGATTAGGTCAGAAACTGTACAAACTGAACCAGGTGATACTAGTAGTGTAGTTTCATCATGTGGTGCTAGTGAAGCATTACAACTATCTTCTAAAGACGTGACAAAAAATTCTCTTACTGAAAATTTGGATCCGCCAACCAAAGATGCATGCAAGAGTAGTTTGACTGATAAAAGTTTTGGCCCTAAACTAACTGCAATAAATCAGAAATTCGATTTTGTTTCAGTGGATACAGACAGTGAACTTGGTGCTTTAAGTGCACAAAGTGGACCAGCAAAAGGAAAAGTTTCACTGGGCTCTGGAATTTTAAAAGATGATAATGCACTATCAACCTTCACCATCAGTGAAGCTTCACAACCATTGCATGAAGATGCTGCTAAGAACTTTCTCACTAAAGGTTTGGAATTACGTTGTGAAGATGTAAGCAATAGTCAGATCGATAAAAGTTCATGTCCTCAACAATATACATCTCAACAGACACCTGAGTTTACTTCTGATGGTGCTACTTGTGAGCCATCAGAAGAAAGAAAAGAGCCAGCCAATGAGTTTGTACAAGGC
The DNA here is from genome assembly GCA_947687605.1 of Reutealis trisperma. Classification (NCBI taxonomy): domain Eukaryota; kingdom Viridiplantae; phylum Streptophyta; class Magnoliopsida; order Malpighiales; family Euphorbiaceae; genus Reutealis; species Reutealis trisperma. The sequence continues at coordinate 67,158 of CANTUT010000147.1, read as the reverse complement.
GAGCCGGTGGAAATCAGCACTGCATTATCCAGTTGTACTGGACATTTGGAGTCACCTCCTGCAGTCATGACAAAGAGTTCTCTCAATTATTTAGGTCTGGCTCCTGACCATGAGATGAATATTCCTGCTACTGTAAAACTAGAACTATCTCATGATGATATGGATAAACACTTGAGTTTTGGACAATCAGAGAGACCAACTAAAGATGCAGTTGGTAACCTGAGCCAGGTGGGTCACAGGGTTAAAAGAACTGCAAAATCATCAAGAAAAAAATATATATTAAGGTCTTTGATAAGAAGTGATAGAGTTCTGCGGTCAAGATCACAAGAAAAACCTAAAGCTCCTGAGTCCAGTGCAAAACTGGCTAATGTTCGCTCCAAAATAGAGAAAACAAGGAAAAAGAAGAAAAAAAGGCAGGGAAAGAGGATTGAGGTTGATGAATATTCAAGAATCAAGATGCATTTAAGATACTTATTGAATCGGATCAGCTATGAGCAAAGCCTGATCACAGCTTATTCTGCAGAAGGCTGGAAAGGACTAAGGTGTGTGCTTTCGCTATGTTTTTTCATTAATTTTATTGTTTTGTCTTGAGACAAAATTTCATTTCATTTTGTTTGAATGTTTCTAGTGTGAACTTTGATCATATATTTATTAGTGGCTTTGTTTTCATTTTCCATCATTTATATTCAACTATGATTCATTTATCTGCTTTGCAATTGCCTTATTAATATATATATATATATATATATATATATATATATCCAACTATGATTCATTTAGCTCCTTTGCAGTTGTCTTATTCAGTTGAATATGTAGGATGAAACATATTTAGTAAAGGAGAAGAAAATCATTGAAATGAAATATTCAAAGAAAAAGTTAACTGGACTATATCAGATGCAGCCCAAGGGTCTTATGGAAATAAAGTAGAAGTTTAAAACTGAATTGGATCTCAACTCATGGATCAACTATGAATCATGTATCTATACCAATTTATAGCACAGTTAATAATTGATTTTTAATTTTGAGGTTGCATCCATGCCGGTATATTTCTTTCTTATCTATTTTGAAGAAAAAGTTGAGTTGATATGGAATATGAAACCCAAGTGAGAATGGAATAAGATGGATACGGCATCTAACCAAACTGATAGTCTGATGGGGTTTTAAAAGTTAGTGCCTCTGGCTAGATCAGCTAAACTACATATTTAGAACGCAAAATTTATGAAATCCTTCTGATTGTGTTAAATGAGAATTTTGCAGTTTGCAGCCAATGAAAGGTTGTTATCTTTCTCCATCCTTGCAAAGCTCTTCTCATGTTTCAAAAATGTAAGAGAATCAGGAAAAAGATAAGTTTTAGCAACATGATATCTTCTCATTTGTACAAAAAATGGTCATTTTGTCTTGCCTTGTTTTCTTTGTTTTCTGTAAGTTTTAGCACCATGATATCTTCTCATCTGTACAAAACATGGTCATATTGTCTTGCCTTGATTTCTTTGTTTTCTGGAAGTTGTGCTGTCTTCCATCATTCAATTCCGAACTTGCTTAAACCAGAGCTGTCTAGCATCAGTCAGACCTAGTTCATACATCTATTGTCCTTCGCGTATTGCTGTTGTTTGATGCGTGAATTTCTGAAGATTATACGATTAGCTGTTATTATATGAAAGATGTGAAATTAAGGCAACTATCTAAAAGCAAAAAGGAAAAAAAAATATGAAGGAAGATTGAAGTATTCTTGAAATATTAAATCTACTAAGGTCTAAAGATAGTATATCTTCTGTAACAGTGTTCTCTAGTTAGAGTTTTGTTCTTTAGTTATGAGTAGAACCTTGGATTGAGATTGTTCTTAATAATACCCATCTGTTAGATATAAGTTAGGTTTGTGTTGATAGGCATTCAACCTTCTTAAGAAGACTTGCCTCTATAATATTCTCATTAGATTAAGGGTTCAAGGTTGGTGGTGGTTCTTGAGGAAACGATAGGTTCTCTTGGTTCATATATCTGGATTGCTAAAAATGCAGAGGGCAGGACGTAATGAAATCCTTGTGACAATCTAAGGGCCTCTTTGGATAGCTAGTCATTTGAAATGATTTGAGTATTTTGCATTTGGCAATATGCCTATTTTTATGATTTTACACTTAAAACTCAAATCCAAATGCATAATCATTTAAAATGACCATTTACCCAAAGGCACTAATTTGCCCTGAACTTTGCATCAATTTGCAGTGGTATTATATTTTTAATTTTTAGATAATTTTACTTCAATTTGAGAATTTATTTGCAATTATAACTCAAAAATTAAATTGAAATTTTTTTTCACAATTCTCTCTTTTAATTGGCATGTTTACGCGATAAAAAAATATATTTTTGTGGAACCCATCAATAGTTTGATAAAAATAAGAAAAAGAGCATAAAAACAGAACTGCTTTGTTGCAAGAAGAAAAAGAAGAGGATCTCTAGACACATTGCTCTCGAAATCCTATGTTAGTTGGTTCAATTGGCGATGGAAACAGCCAACAATGGAGGTGGCAGCTACTGCATCTTCTTCTTCTCCTTCGTTTTCTTATTCTATACATCAAACGATTAGGTTGTTTGACTAAGAATTATTTTTTTTCTTATTTCTTGTTATGCTAAGTCATTGATTTTTATTTTTTTTTTCTTATTTTTTATATAAAGTTATTGATGACTCCCATAACATAATTTTCTATTTTATAAAATTGCAAATTAGGAGAGAAAATTGTGCATATTTCCCCCTAACTTAGCTTTTAGAGTACAATTGCAATTAAGTTTCCAAGTTGAGGTTGAATTGTCTGAAAGTTAAAAATATAGTACAATTGCAAAAGAATACAAAATTTGGGGAGAATTTGTGCATTAGGTCTCATCCAAATTGACCTTTGTGGCTTTGATATTTACAGATCTTTGATGGAAGGTGGTATATGCAATTTGCGGAACCCTTATCTATGCATATAGATCTACTTTTACTACCTCCTCCACGGGGCTCTCTCTCTCTCTCTCTCCTGCTGCATTACTTGGTATAATCCATGTTGAATCACCATTTAGGGGAGTGTTAACAACATTGCTTTGCTCAGTTATCTTAACCTACATTAGGTTCTTTAATCATTTTTATAGCTCACCATATGAGAGTTGGCTTGATTGCCCCAACTATGAGGAATATTTTTGAGATGCTAGTGAAGGATACTTCTTATTTATTGACAATATCTTTCGTTTCATCCAAATAGGATATGAAGTATCCACTTTTTTGTAGAATTCTTGCCACTAGTGTATCAAGCTCATGATAATGTGTGTCGAGTCCAGTATTAAATTAGGAAAGTATTGGAGATGAACAAATGGAAAAAGGAAAAAAAAAAAAAAAGCGCAATGTCAGTTTCCTTCTCAAATACTATCTCCCTATATATATATATATATATATATATATATATAAAGTTTTCACTTTACCCTTAGGTGGCTATGTTAGGTAATGATGCTCAAACATGGGTTTCAATGGAAAATGTATAAAATTATGGAACATGGGCAAGCCCAATGCTAACAAACATATTAGTACCATATACGCATACCCCTTTGTTTTTGGGTTAAGTCAATGTCTTCTCACAGTTTTTTTTTTTTTTTTTGGTTGTTGTTGTTGTTGTTGTTGTCATCGTCTTTCTCTGACTAGCCAAATAGGTAAAGGGGACAGGTGAAGGACGTCCTGCCGGATGAGGAATCACCTTATTTGACAGTCGTTCCCCTTCCTCCAATGACCAATGGCATACAGGCATGGTGGTCAGTTTGGAGTGATGTTTACTTGGAATGTTTATGGATAGCCAGGCTCTTTTGTATGCCTAATAATCTTTGGAAGATAAGCATTGAATCTTGATTTTTATTTCTTGTGGCTATCAACTAGAAGCAAAACCCACAAACTACTATTGCTATGGGCATAGTCGATGAAATCTTGCTTTAATTTTTATGTTTTTATTGCCCCCACCTAGGGATATAAACGGTCCGATCGAGCTTGAGCTCGCGAGCTTGTTAGGCTTGATCAATGAGCTCCAGAATTCATTAGCAATAGCATTGTATATTTTCAAATTATTCTATTTTATAGTTAATAATTCATTAAATATTGATTAAAGAAGAAAAATAAAATTACAGTTCGATACACACACACACACACATACATATATACATATTGATTATTTTCTATTTATATTTATTATAAATTATCAATTAACAATGTATTTACAAGAATAAACTTGTTATGTTAATATAGTACACAAATTTTTCATTTTATATAAATTTAAATTCATCATAAAAATTCAATTAATTTTAACTCATATTGTATTATGTTCTTCATTGAGTTATAAAATGATTAATTTTTATAATGTCATTACCTATTATTTTTATGCTAACATCTTAGTTCATGAATTCAACCAAATCAATTAATTACTTCTCTAATTATCAAATTATATTGTTTAATTAGTTCTAATAAATTATGTAATTATATAATTTTATATGCATTTTAGATGTCAAATCATGTGATTAGGTTTCGAATCAGATATTCATCAAAAGAAATTGTCATAATGACCTATCACTTGCATAAGGTATTAAATGGAAAGGGTTGAATGAAAAATTAAAAATCAACAGTTTGAAAGTTTAAAGAGATAAATCTATATCGACTTAAAAATCTCAATTTACACTTCATGCTTAAATTATAATGTTTTATATTTTTTAAGTAAATGTGGCACTTTGTATTTAAAATCTTTTCATAAACTATTCCCTTCCATAATGTGTGTGTGATTAAAATATATTGCCATCTAACATTTTATGTAAAAAGAAAAATTTAAAATTTAAAAATTATTTATAATATGCCATATAATTTAAATAAAAAATAATGTATTTACAATATAATAAAATAGCAATAATTAATATAAATAAGTAAAATTTTAACGTAATAATGACCTAAACTAATGAGTCTGTAAACGAGTCAAATCATTAGCTTATAATCCAGCATAATCAACGAGCCTAATAATGAGTTGAGCTTTGAGTTTAAACCATAGTTGTCAAAGGCTCGCGTGAGGAGCAAGGCGCGCCGGGCGCATCCCTTAGGGCCTTAAAATGCCAAAGGTGTGCATTGTCACAAAGGCGCATGCCTTGGTGCGCCTTGAGCTATAGGCGAGGCGTGCTTTTACAAAGGACTTTTTTTTTTTTTTTGTGTATTTTTTATTTTTTTCAAAACAAAAGGGTTGAATAATCTGAGCCTTTCATTTAAACCTTAAAATAACTTATGATAGACTTACCAACACTCAATGATACATTAGGAACCTTTATTGCCAAGTTTCATATGTGTGTTTGTTTTGGTCACAAGTCATGTGTTTTAAGTACTAATAGAATAATAGTCATATTATTATATAAGATTGTAAATAGCAATTTTTTTTTTTTATTTTTGCGTCTTATGTCTATCAGGCGCACACCTACACCTTGCGCCTAAGCTCCAAGACCCATTTACGCCTTTGTACGCCTTGCACCTTTAATAACTATGGTTTAAATGAGCCGATTATCCATCAACTCAAACATGGCTTGTTTATTAAACGAGACTAAAAATTGAGCTCAAGCTCGGCTCATTTATAAATGAATTGAGCTCAAGCCAAGCCACTAGTAGCTTGCGAGCAGCTCAGTTCATTTACATCCCTACCCCCACCCTTCTCTTTTTAAATTGTATTTTGAGTTGAAAAAATTGTATTCGCTATGAGCAATGAATTGTTTTAATGATTTGTGGAGGAATTGGAAAATAGTTGCAGACTAAGATGCAAAGGTTGCTGCAATTAATTCCGCCAATCATGAGTGCACTTATCTTCCACTCCAATTGATTCTAACAATCATAAGTCACTAATCTTCCACTCTATACTTCTTGCCCATTGTTTATGCTTTCATTTTTTCTTTGTGCAAAAAACCTAAAAGCCAGTTTTTGGATTCTTTTAAATGAGCCCTTGCAGTATTTTTCTTGAAAACTAGGTTATTTATGTCTTTCCTTTTTTTTTTTTTTAAAAAAAAAAATTATGTTAAACTATATTCAGAAATTGAAACCTAATTCTGCAAGGATTTTATGCTATTTTTAGTGGTAATGTTTGATTCAGAGGCAGAATTCTTAATTAATGAAACCATTTAACTGGGAGTCTGCTCTCCTGTTCATTAAACCAGAGTTTTGGTTGATCATTTGCTCTTTTTGTTCTCTTCTTGATATCTTCTGATCAATTCTATAAAATTATATATATATATATATATATATATATATATATATATATATATATAGACACTACCATCTTCACCTGAACGGCCACCTCACTCCAAAATGCAGAATTAGGTGTTTTTATAACATCTCTTTCAGGGGGGTTCAGTTAAAGTCGTTAAATTGCACAAAGCTGCATGTCACAATAATGGAACATGCCACAATAAGTGGACGTTAGGATGAGTGAATTTGAACTAGTTGAAATTTTCTGAAATTGTCACTTTAGGCCGATGTTGATTCTGGTAAAACTTGTCTGCTGTATGTTGTCCTTGAATATTAAGTGATGCTCCACCAACTATATCTTTCCACACATATACTGTACCATTTCATCCAGAATTTTCTTTTATCTGCTTTAGTACGGCATACTTGGGGAAGAAGTTTTCAATTATTTCATCCATAATGTTATTTTATCAGCTTTAGAATGGTATACTTGGGGGAGAAGTTTTCAATTATTTCATTCATAATTTTCTGTTATCAGCTTTAGTATGGTATAATATACATGGTGAGTAAGTTTTCAATTAAATGAGGTTTTGCCTTACCTTAAGGCCATCTGGACTTGGGATCTTCTTATTCTCTCATGTATGTGTGTATGTATCCATCCATTAATGGCCATCTTCCTACTGTTTGGCTTATGTCAAATGTTGCATTGATAATTTTTTATGATTTTGCAGCCTAGAAAAATTGAAGCCAGAGAAGGAGCTGCAAAGAGCCACATCTGAAATTCTTCGACGCAAATCGAAAATACGAGATTTGTTTCAATGTATCGATTCACTATGTGCTGAAGGAAGGCTCCCAGAATCATTATTTGATTCTGAAGGACAGATTAGCAGTGAGGATGTAGGAGATTCTATTATTATTATTTTTTTTAATTTGCGTTCTCTTGTTCTCAGAATTGTTATTTTCCGTTGTCACTAATTCTAACTTAGGATGCTATTTTTTCTTTTTGATAATGAACATCTATTGGAATTGTTAACTCTTAGACAAGAAATTCTTCTATGGCAGATCTTCTGTGCAAAATGTGGGTCCAAAGACTTGACTGCTGATAATGATATCATACTTTGCGATGGTGCCTGTGACCGAGGGTTCCATCAGTTCTGTTTAATACCACCCTTGTTAAAAGAAGACAGTAAATTCTATTACCTGCCTCATATAAATAAGTAGGATGATGATTCTTAATTATCTATTTTCTCAGTTATGTTTTCTTAACTGCTGTTTTTTTTTTTTTTTTTTTTAATTTCTTTTCCTCGCGGCATATAGTTCCTCCCGATGATGAGGGTTGGTTATGCCCTGGATGTGATTGCAAAGTTGATTGCATCAAGTTGCTTAATGACTCTCAAGGAACAAATATTTCTATCAGTGACAACTGGGAGGTAAATGACGTAGCCTCCGGCCTTGTTTATATGTTACTGGCAAACTCATTGGCTAAGCCTTGTTTATTTGTTACTGACAAACTCATTGGCTTTATTACTATCATACTTTCATTCTCATGTTCAGAAGGTTTTCCCTGAGGCTGCAGCAGCTGGACAAAATCCAAATCAGAACTTTGGACATCCTCCAGATGATTCTGATGACAATGATTATGACCCTGATGGACCAGAAATTGACAAGGAGAGTCAGGGAGATGAATCAAGCTCTGATGAATCTGACTTCACTTCTGCATCTGATGAATTGGAGGCTCAGGCTTGTGATGAGCAGCCCATGGGGCTTTCTTCTGATGATTCAGAGGATGATGACTATGATCCCAATGCTCCAGATCTTGATGAGAAAGTAGAGGAAAGCTCAAGTTCTGACTTTACATCTGACTCTGAGGATTTTGCTGCTACTCTCGATAATAATGAGTTGTCTGGAGAAGATGAAAGCCGTATGTGTATTAGAGCTATAGGTGATTCTATTAGAGATGGATCCAAACGCAGTGGAACACACAGTGAGCTGTTATCCATCTTAGAACCAAATCTAACCCAAGATGGGTCTGCATCTATTCCTGGGAAAAGAAATGTTGAGAGATTAGACTACAAAAAACTATATGATGTGAGTTCCCTTTCATCTTATGTTTTGATTGAGGTTCTTTGCTCCAATAATATGTACCATCTTATTTTTCTTGTTTTACATATAGCTGTTTCAAGATGCATAATTTATTATAATTAGATCCTAATCCACTGTTCAAAATGGTGTTCATACATATTGCTGACAAGTGAGGGAAACTTGGTTCATTCCATCATAAAATGAGCTATATTTTCTCTCTCTCATTCTCTCTCTCTCTCTCTTATGGCATTAGAGTTGTTAAGTAGAACCTTTTTAATCTACATGATCTGTTTATATAGAATATTTTCTATTTTTGGCAGGAAACATAATGGCAGTGCTCACTACTCAATTGTGCATGCTTACTAGATGAATAGTTTTATACCGTACAGGATAGTATATCTGTGACAATCATATTTTAATTGTCCTTTATAAAGCAGTGAAGACAGATTTTCACTGTATATAAAGAATACTCTCTCGTTTCAACAACTGATGCCCCAAAAAAAAAAAAAAAAACAGAGGGGGGGCAGATTCCATTGAGCTCTTTGCTTAGGTTTGAAATAAAAGATTCATAGAATTTCAGGTCAAATTGTTAGCCTCCTCCTCTTGTACTTGTGGAGAGATGTATTGCTTTATCTGTAGTACAATATTCTTCTTATTGTAATGACTTTTTAATCCTAATATGTGAGACATTATTTTTTGTGCATTCTATTGTTCTTCTTCTCTCAAGTACCTCATCTATTTTGTGTCCCTATTTGTACCTCATCTATTTTGTGTCCCTATTTGTGAAGGAAACATATGGCACTGCTACATCCGACCCAAGTGATGATGAAGATTTCACTGACGATGCTTCATCCAACCCAAGTGATGATGAAGATTTCACTGACAATGTTGGACCAAGGAAGAGGAGGAAAAGTGCAGAAGTTGCTCCAACATCAGCAAATGGAAATGCTCCTGTGACCAAGACTGTAAAGCAAGACCTAAGGGAGACAAAGTATGCTGGAAATAGAAGCCATCAAAATTCTAACTTCGAAAATACAAACACATCACCAGCTAAAGCACACCAGGGCTCTTCTCCATCTGGTTCTTGCAGTAAAACAGTCAAGTCATCAGCTTATAGAAGACTTGGAGAAGCTGTAACTCAGGTATTTGTGGTATATTTCTAGCTTCTGAATTTGTTTGATGTGGCAAGTACTAGAATATTGAATAAAAAAAAGAAGAATGAAAGAAAGAATTGTGGTTAGAAAATCAGTATGTCTCATCACGGGAGGAGAATATCTCGTGTGCCAAATTGTATTTCTCCACTCATTAAAAAAAAAAAACCTGCATTTCTCCTTTATTTTCCAAAACTAATAAAAAAAAATCGAGTCAGTATGATTATGCTTTTCTCCTTTTCTTGAAAGCACTGTAGTTTATTTAAAAATGGAATAATTTATATTTAACAGTAAATGATTTAGTTAATACCTCTATTAGCTTGTGTGCAAAAGCAGAAAGTTCTATGATCAAGAAAAACAGAAAAGTAGATGTGTCTAGAATAAGTACTAAGCGAAAAAAATTTCTTCTAGTTTTTGCCCGAGCTGATTGACAGAAAATGTTGTTTCACATATGATTCCTTTAGTTAAATCTAATCTCATTGAGATAAAATGTTTTGATGGCATTCTTACTTTCTCTGAATTGCATCAAATACTGACTCTATATGTTAGTTACCTGATGAATTGTTATCTCCTCTCTCTCTCTCTCTCTCTCTCTCTCCCCGCTGGGAAAAATGGAAGAGGTGGTGAAGAAGATGATAAGAACTTGGAATATTATAGTCATGCAAATCAAACTTCAAATACGTTATGGATATCATGTATTGTGAGTTGATCAATGTTCTAGTTTGGGTTATCATAAAAGAGAATATTAACTATTGTACAATGCAACTTCACTGGGATCCTTTGTTTTCCAGATTTTGTTTACAGCTATGCATAGGGCATAATAAAGATTAAGTTGATGGTCATATTGCTTTGCAGAGGCTTTACCAATCCTTCAAGGAAAATAAATATCCTGACCGACCTACAAAAGAAAGTCTGGCAGAAGAGCTAGGAATTACTTTCCAGCAGGTCACACTTTCTCTTGTTGCTTCTGTGAACTTACACATTTCTTTTTTCAAAAAATAGTCGTTTTGCCCCTTTTGAGTTTGGATTTGGTGAAACATTGTTTCTTGCTTTTTTCATCCAGAAGTTATTTGCATTTTGCAGGTTAGCAAGTGGTTTGAGAATACTCGATGGAGTTTCAACCATTCACCATCTATGGATGCAAGTACTTTACAGACTACAGAAAAGGATTCTCTGCTACCCAAAACAAATACAGAACTGCTGACACCAGTGCCTGAAACAGTTAGCAGAAGTACTACTTGCAATGGAGCTCAAAGTGAGGAATCACCCAAGATTAGTGATGCCATGGCGAAAAGCTACTCTGGGGATGCAAGGGGCACTAAATTGGGCTGCCAGGAAAGTTCTAAACAAAAATGTAAAACCCCAAACACTAGAAAGAGAAAGAATATATCAGATCCAGATCCAACAATTGAGGAAACAGAAAAGATCCCTGCTAATTTAACAAAACATCAAGTAGTACAAGCAGTTCGCCGAGTAACGAGAAGCAAATCTGTTGCTTGAGGAATTCTTTTGTTTTTTTTTTTTTTTTTTTTAATATATATTCTGTGGTAGGAGAACTAGAGACAGTTTACCCATCACGAAAGCAAGATGTCTGGAGATGATCTTCTCGCATTATTCTGAGGGATAGTCACTTGCCAAGAAATTTAATGCTGCCATTGTTGTTTGTAATTTGATAGCGCTCCAGTTTTTCCTCCTTTGAGTTGGCTTCAGGCTCTATAAAAACTTACCACCAATTGTTTAAAATATTTATTATTATTATTATTATTATTATGCTTGTATTTCCTTGATATGTAAGCTGCCTATGTGGCAAGTTAGCTCTCAAATCTCCGCCTATTAAAAATGGTTGCATTTGGGTGATTTTGCTTTGCTTTGCTTTTGAGTAGGCGATTATGGCATGGATGACTAATGGGTATAAAGAAATCGTGTAAATTTCACAAATAGCTTACTTGAAGAAAGGAAACGAAGCATAAGATCATTAAACAATCTAGTGAAGCATTTTTCTTTTGTCACATTGAAATTTCTTCAAGGGAAAGGAGTTGAACTTTGAATTTCTATTTTCTTATATTAAGAGAAATTAATGTAAATTTTTTAATTTTGATAAATTGAGATGATATTTCAAATTCACGAGAGCATTTAACCAAAATTTAATTACATTCAAAATTAAATTTGTTATAACTAAAATTTTTAAGTTTTCAAATTAATTAATTTTTATGATTAATGTGGCAAAGATAAATATTTTTGTTAAAATAAAAACCTAAAATTTTGAAAATAGTTTTATGTTAAATCTTAAAAGAAAATTAACACTAGCTATAGGTTTGGGAATTAATTTTGAACTCGTCACATTTTTGTTAAAATTTGGATTTAATTGAGCTCAAAATTAATCTTTACTGACTTTTTACCTCAAATTTAATTTTAGATCTAATTACAAACAAAATTCAAGAATCCAATTGAATTTTTATATAATTCAATATAATTACAATTTTTTTTTTTTTAAGAAATCTAATTTACAAGTTAATATATATATATATATATATATATATATATATATATATATATATATATATATATATATATATATATATATTACAGACGTATTTTCAAGTTAATAAATCATGGATTGAGTGCAATGTGCTAGGGGTCCCACCCGCCCATGACATTGTGAACGGACCAATTCGAACAACTCTCATATCCAATTTTGAGACTTCCTTCTTTTTAGCGGGATTTATCGTGAAATATCAAAATATCGAAAAATATCTATGATATTTTGTGAAGTATTTTTATATTAGCAAAATTTTTCAAAAAAATTATGATATATTGAATATATCATGGGAATATATTAAAAAAAAAATCTAATATACCAAGTATGTAAAAAAATTATAAAAAAATAGAAAAGATAAATTTGATATCTTAAATTATAGTACAATAATGATGATTTTTTGTTAAGCCTATTTTATTCTAAAGCATATTTTACTCAAGTACTTATCAAGAAGAGGGGGATATGGGATAATGTGAAAAAATATAAATGTAGAAATGCAATAATTCATGAAATTGATGATCGATCTCTTAGTTTTGGATCTATAAGTTTAGGAGTTAGAGATACATATGAATCATATTATATTTTTATATTTTGAAATAATAATGAAATGAATCTCAATCTCATTCATCTAATTATAAACCGACACATGTATATCTTTAAGTTTATTTCTAAGCTATAAAGCTTGCTTTTTAAGATTCTACTAGGATAGCTCACTTAAGGCATAATCAAATATTTTTAAAAATGAATCGGAAATTGAATGGGTTTCATAACCAATTCGCAATTCAATAACCGGTCGAATTCAATTCTCTAATAGTAAGCACTTTAAGTAACGAAGCTAGGCAGAAGTCAATAGTTTTGCTTGCTAATGGGTTATTGCCTGTATTTTGGGAAGTAAGAAGTCAATGATAATTAGGCGAAGACTTTGAACTTCATTTCAACATTGATAGACAAAATAATTTATAAAGTTTAAATCGAACTCAAACTCAAATAAAAGTTCGATTAAAATTGATTTGAATTTCAAGCCTCGGGTTTTTTTCAAGTCGAGCTTAGTACGTGAAAGAAAGAACTGCTACTGCTGTAAGAACTGCAAACAAGGCAGCAGACTGGGCTGCAAAGTTTATTCTCTGATTTGCCATGTAAACTGGGCAACAAAGTATACCATATCAACAATTAAAATTGATAAAAATGATATGCACAGGTAGAAACTAATACAATGCATCCAAAAAATTTTGCTCAATACAAACACAGGTTTTCTATATTTGGGAATTTATGATCTACAAAATGCAATCCGAATTCTGATGTTAAACTCGACTGATTAAATTGCAAATTAGCACCGGCCGCCAACTTGAAACTATCTTGCTTTCAACCAGATTTCAATTTGATAACAACACGCAACATGAAACTGTCAAGTGGAAGAAGCGAACACTACTTCAAAAGTCTTGTTAATCCTTATTCGTTAATGTCCTCAAAATAATGCAGTGGGATTTCTAGAGGAGAAGACAGTGTTGCTACACACCTAAACTGTTCCCAGGGAAAACAAGAGAAAAAAACAAAATAAAATAAAAAGTCATAAATTTGAAAAGAAGTTTTAAACTGAGACTTAAATTTGATGAATCCATGCTACAAAACCCATGGTGAGTATTGACAGAAATCCTAAGAATCGCCCAACCTCAACTCATAAGATCACCAAATTGTTGAAATATGTCTCAAATTCGTGATTAGGTTAGAATATCTATTTATAAATACTTCCTATCTAGGATGAAGCTCTGTATCCAGGTAAAAAGCTGTTCTTAGATAGGAACTATGTTAGAGAATTGGCCATTGGCCTCAATCCAAGGTAATAAAAGAGAAAGTGAGAGGGTATGATTAAAGGATTAATATGATTGGGGTAGGCTTTAGTGTTGTAAACTCAATGATTTCCTGTACAGTTGAATTTTCAGTGAAGAATGTTTGCTCTCTGCATGGATGCAAATAAGGTTGCTGAAAAGCAAGAGGGAGCCAAACTGCATTAAAATTATTGTCATGTGTTGTTCTATTTAATTTTTCTTATCAGCTTTCTCCATGACTACATTAACTGTTTACGCTCCTGTGGTAGACAACAAAAATGAATGTAAATACTCACAAGATAGAAAATTTGAGAGACTACATGCTAGAATACCTTGTGCCGTGTGTATTTATCTTTTATTGCTTGAGAACTGCTTCCTTTTCTATTTAATTGCAGGTCATGAATGGCAAGAACACAGTCCTTCAAGTCAGATGGTCTGTAACCAGAGCAACATTGCAATGATACACTCTGCCAAACATGCAGAATAATTAATTACATGCAAAAAACATTTTTTATACGATAAAGCGGTTTTAAACCATTTCTATTTCATCATCAGTCATTCAATATCCTGCAACTTACTAAATCCCAGTTGTTGCAAACAATCTGCAACTCTTACAGACATTGGAAGTTATTTTTTCCGTACCGAGTTAACTGATTTGCGTACATCATATCAATAAGACATTCATACATTTTGTTATATAAATGCATATGTGACCAATTTCAACAAAATTTACCATCCACTTACAATCTACAATTGGCTTTCTATGTTACGAGAAAACCTCACGATCTCTTCCAAGATAAAAATTGCAAATATAATGGAATAAATTTATTACCCAAGGATGTGACTCTGGTTGGATTGTGAACCTTGAAAGGAAAACAGCCGATGCAGCAATCATTGATGGTAGGAAGTGGACAAACTGATAATCTAACAAGCTTAGCTCCGCAAGATAGCAACTCAGGAACTCAAACTGCAAGTCAGTAGACTGAAAATACATGCATTATAGAGTCAACAAAAATACAGAGGAAAGAAAAAGGAAAATAGGAATAAACAATTGAGTGATTGAAAAAAAATTGATTGGCTTACTTTGGATGTCTCTTGAGCAGCTTTAGTCAAGATCCTGGAAATCCAGCGTGAAATTTGTTGTTAATCTTGTCAATTATCAGGCAGTAATCATACATGTGGGAAAAGGTTTTTTGTTGCAAAAATAAATAAATACCATTTTTTTTGTCAATAAACTTGCCTGAGAAAATTTTTGGCTGTGGGAGTACTTATTTCATAGTTTAGGAATTTAAGTACATCCTTCTCCATATTGACTACCTGCACATTTACTCCAATGAATCACTCACCAAAGTTTGTAAACCAATTATTAAGCACAAGTATTCCGAGAAGAAAAAATTCATTTGCTGTTTTCACTAATTAATTCCTAAAACATAAAAATCTTCACTCAAATTGGACCAACACAACTAGTAATAAGACTAGTCAAGTTCCTTCTTTTCCCCTCTTCTTTGGACAGATACAGACCTCTGCCCTGCTGTAAGTGTTATCTGTTATATAGCAAAAATCTTCAACATGTGGAGGACTAATTTCTTCATACTTCCTGTGTCATCAAACCAGGTAAATAAGTACAATCTCAAAACGTAAGGAAGACGAACAGTAAGCAAAAGATACAGAAACAAGAAAGGACGTTATCCATTTACGAGGCAATAAGCATGCAAGAAACACCAAGAAGCTGTAAATGGTTCCTGTTCAAAGCTTGCAAAGAAAGGAATCTATCAACATAGGATACAGTGAGATAAAGGGTATCAGAGACAAGCTTGTATTCTTCAGCAACCTCCACCAACCAGTCCACTAGAATTTCTCGCATTTTCACTGAAATATCAGTCTGCACCTCGGTCAAGTAATTTGCCAAGCATCTTCTTTTGTCCTCCATCTGAATAATCAATCATCATTTTCATTCCATGAGAATTCCCAAATATTCTAGCTTAACATATTTTCCATTATTTTCAATGACATGCTCTAAATTTTGTCCCAAATACAAAATCAAATCATAGCTTCAGATCTACTTAACCCATTCTTAAATTTTCAATATTAATGTGTTCGTGAATAGCCAAACCAATGAAACTTTGGTTCTGTAGCACTGCAGTCATCTCCAAGTTCTGGATTTCCACTCCTAGTCGGTGCCAAATTTACCATAAATAAATAAATAGAACAGATAAATCAAGAAATTCAAAGCAAACTTTAGAAAAATAAAATCCATTCTCAAGGCAAAAGGTAGATACCAATTTCTCATTATGACCAAGTCATGTAAATGAAAATTAATGAAACACCTGCTTTTTTTTTTTCTATTGATTTCTTAACAACCAAACAATGGATAGCATTAAATACCCAATCCAGCAAAATTAATTAACACTTACTTTCTAGGAAAAAATCCAACCCCACTTCCCAATCAAAGGTACAATTCCAATATCTTATACGAGTTAAGCCAAATTCCAAATTTTCCCTTGTTTTCCTTGATCGTCAAACTAAGAAAATCATATAATAAAAATCAGAAATAAAATTATCAAAAACAGTAAATGAACGATTAACTTATACCTCCAAGGAATGAAGATACCCATATATTGAAGATGAGTAAGAACATTTCCTCAAATCCAATCCACTACCTGGCGAGTTCTCGATGTCTCTTTGAGTAGTCTCAATATCCGAATTCTGAGTTGATTCAGTGGTTATCGAGTTCTCAGGATATTTGTTATTCCTCTTATTCACTTGGCGGAATTTTACATCAGAGTACTGAGTTTTATCTTTTAGTGTAGATTTACATTCGATCTGGTGATCCGAGTTCCGAGTGGATTCGGTGATAATACGGGGAAAGTTAATGAGTTCACCCAGTGGGACTCGCTTCTTGGGGAGTTGCAGAGAGTGAGTAGCGAGGGAGGTTCGCTTCTTGGAGGATGATGAACGCGTGGAATGCACGCGATTCTCATTGTCGCCCATTTTGGGGATTGAAACTTGGAAATGGATTAGGGTTATGAACCAGAAGCAGAAACGTGTAGGAGATCGAAAGAGAAAGGCATATATATAGAGAAGGAGAGGAAAGAGAAAGGCGCCACTTTCACCATTTGAAAAATGCTAGTTACCGCCTTTGGGATCAGCCTTGGACAGTTTCTAGTGGGTCGTTAGGTTCTCGCTTCAATCCAAAAATTCTTTTTTTTTTTCAGTTATATTTTATGTAATTGAAATTATAAGAGTTCAATCCATACAAAATAAAAAGCCATTTCTTTACATTTATATTTGGTATGCTGTAATATAATATTATATAATATAATACATTTATATTTATTATTTAGATTATAAATATATTTGATAACTTAATCATTGATGAAAAATGAAATTATAATACCCTTTTAATAGTCATTTAAATAAAGTTTGAAATTGAAATCAGAATTAGAATAAGCAATTTTAATTCTTTGTGTTTGGTTTGCGAAACAATATCTAAAAATCACTCATTCCCTTTTTGCCCCCAAAAGATTAATCATATAATTATTTGTCATGTTATATAAAATATTAATATTAAAGTTAAAATATTAATAAAATTATGAAATTAAATATTAACTCAATAAATTCAAATAAAATAAATAAACAAATATTTAAAATAATAAAAATTAAAATGATATATAAATAATGATAAAAAATAAAATTAATTTTATTATCACAGATAAATATTTAACAAAATATAGAATTAAGAAATTAACATATATTTTTAAATCAAAAAATTAAAATTAAATACTTATTTAAAACGTTTTTCACTATTTAAAATACTTAAAAATAATTACATATGACCATTATAATGCTTATAAAAATATTATTGAGAATATTGTCCTATGAATATTTTGATGATACTAAAATTTTAGTTTAATTAAACTTAATTTATGTGATACAAATATTTGTTTCAATTTGAATTATCTTTATATATTTATTGTTCACAAGGTATCATGGTAGTTACCTTAAGTCATTGTCATTACTGCCCATTTGTTTTTGAAGTGTTTATCTAGTACAGATGAGTGACTACTGTTACTTAACTTATCAAAAGACACAGAAGCGAATAGAAGAAAAGTTACCACCGTTACTTTTATTCACGGACTTACCTGATTAGAGTCACATGAGCTATCATAAGTACCATATGAAAAGAAGCCAAAAGTCATGGGAGTTACCATAAGTAACTACTATTACTTAACAAGTCACTGGTGTGAAGTGGTCAAATCCAATAAAATATGAAATGATTTTATAACCGTTGAAAGTATGGAGGGAATGTTGAGATTTATTGTTTTATTTACTAAAGTTTGGAAGTTCTAATCTTTAGGAGTTTGACAGAGTCTTGAGCTATATGTTTAAATAATTTAAGTGGTTGCTTGATTATTGCAACAAACCACTTTCATGTTCCTTGTTTGTAGGAGATAGTGGTTAAAGACTTTTGTTTCTTTTGAATTGTGTCCATTTCATCATATTGTGTCTTTTTATAAACCATTATTCATCAGTTAATGAAGCAATAGAGTTTCACCATATCTTTATATTTTTATTACTTTTACTAAAAGTACTTTGTCCATTAGCTTTCGAATTGTATCTGTGGTATCAAAGCCTGAAAAATGGCTTCTAAAAATTTTGCTCGGCCCTTCATTCCATGTTTTGATGGTCACACTAAAGCATGTTGAATTTCTTACTGCCTAAAGAGTACTGACATGTGGTTGAAACTAGAGTAGTAGAGTTTCCATTTCATCATGTTGTTTCTTTTTATAGGCCATTATTCATCAGTTAATGAAGCAATAGAGTTTCACCAAATCTTTTGTATTTTTATTACTTTTACTAAAAGTACCTTATCCATTAGTTTTCAAATTGTATCAGTGGTATCAAAGCCTGCAAAATGGCTTCTAAAAATTTTGTTCAGCCCTCCATTCAATGTTTTGATGGTCACTATGACCACCAGAGCATGTCAAATTTCTTAGAACCTAAAGAGTATTGGCATGTTGTTGAAACTAGTGTGGCAACACCTATAGCTGGAATGGAATTGACAAACACACAACAAAAAAAAAAAATTACTTATTCCAAGCTATTGTTCTATCTTGGAAACAATTCTTAGCAAAGAAACTTCCAAGGATATTTGGGATTCAATGAAGAAGTGTTAAGGCTCAACAAGAGTTAAGCGTGTACAACTTCAAGCCTTGAAAAAGGACTTTGAGATTCTACAAATAAAGTATGATGAATCAGTTACCAGTTGTTATGCAAGAACCATAGGGATAGCAAACAAAATGTGATTCCATGATGAGAAAATGGAAAATATTGCCATTCACTACAAGAAATTGTCAGATTATTATACCTTTTTATGCGCTGAAATGATCCTTTTATCTTTCTTTAGCCTAATTTTCAGCCCTTTTTAACCCTAGTCTTTATTGTCTTTTATCCTTTTTCAACCCAATTTTCAGCCCTACCCCTCATTGACTTTTCATTTTTTCAATACCTAAATCATTCTCAAACACTTTTCATATAAATATCCTCTTTATTTCTTATTTCTCTTCACCTCTTGAGTTAGAGTTGATAACTATCATCTAATTCCTCTCTTTTTCTCCCTTTAATCACTTTTTGATTAATTAATTAATTATCTCATCATAACCAAGTTAATTAATTTTTTTAATTAACTAAAACTTTTTTTTAAATTAAAAATAATCACTCAATTAATTAATTTAATCATTTTTTTCAAAATCAAATTAATTCTTCTTTTTTCCAAATCCATCATTTATCCAAAGTAATTAATCAATCTTTTTAATTAATTAATCTATTTATCCATTTCATCACATTAATTAGTTAATTAATCATTTTAATCAATTAATTAGCCCTCTATCAATCCAATTATCCGGTCGCGATAAAACGGAATTTTGGTCTGGTAAAACTGTCTGCCCTCCAAAAGCAGTCTTTTCTTCTCAAACCCAAATCAAATCAATCAATCAAATCAACCTCTAAACCCCTCCATTTAATCGTGAAATGAATTACGTAGGTTTTGATCCTCATTCAATGGGGTATGTAAGCACATTTGAAATTTAAATCCAAACCTCAAATCCAGTCCCAAAATTAATTCCATTTTCCCTTTGCTTTCAATTATAATCAATTATTTATTTATTTTTAGAATTAATGAGTGATTATATAGTTTCCATAAATCCATAAGGATTAGATAGAACACTCTCCTTAATTTGTGATTGTTTAGTTTAATCATTTTATTAATTTCCTATGCACAATGTATTCATATTGTGTCATGTTCATATATTTAATTATTTGTCATCTTATAAGTGTCATTCATAAAATTAATTTTTCAAAGTCAAATTAAACTTAAGAGCTAAATTTAAATTATTTAAAACTAAAAATTTAGCCCGCGAACTTAACCTAATTTGAGGCTAATGATTTTATCTTTGTGTAAATTAATTGAAAATTAATGAATTTGAGTCAATTGGATTTTTTCTTAATTTTTCCATTCAAAAATAAATTAGGATGACGACTTCCAAAATCATTTTCAAAATTAGCTAATCTGAACTCAATAGTTTTATCGTGAGTGTAAACTCTAATAAGCATCCTAATTCTCTCTCTAGCAGATCATACCAATACTCAGGTAATGCCTCATAACTCTTGTTTTATCATTTAAGATAACAAATATTGCATAAAAAAGTAAAAAAGAAAATAAAGTTGGAAATGAGGATAAAATTAAAAAAAATATTATAAATACTATATAAAACTCTTAAAATGACAATTAATTTAAAATATTTTTTTTTTTAAAATGACTATTACTATAGAACGAATGGAGTATAATAATATATCAATTGGAAAATATAAAATCCAATTGATTTTTTTTTATCC
Source organism: Reutealis trisperma (assembly GCA_947687605.1). NCBI lineage: Eukaryota > Viridiplantae > Streptophyta > Magnoliopsida > Malpighiales > Euphorbiaceae > Reutealis > Reutealis trisperma. The sequence continues at coordinate 46,455 of CANTUT010000147.1, read as the reverse complement.
GCTATGCAAAATCATGCAGCAAATTTGTGATTTGGATTCATATAAACAACACAGCTATTAATAAAGCAAATCCCAACAATTCCAAAGTCAAGGTCAAGACTCAAGAGCATTTTAAGTGAATATTGAGACTGGATAAATGAAAAATCAACACGCGACCAATATTCCAGCTATACAAATCCCATTGGCTATAAGCACAGACAACGTGACGCAGGTTCAAGCACCTATCTCAAAAATTGAGTTTCTTATTGAACAAAAAAATAATTAGTAGATCCATACAAAAATCAAAATCACAAATAATAAAAATCAAAATAGTAAAAATAAAATTACTTGTAAAGTGTTATGATAATATTATATGTATTATGGTAATATTAAATATTTATTTTTATTTTTATAGATATAAATTTTTATGAGATAGTACTTTATTTCTATCTCACTCTATTTTTATCTCTATTTCTGTAACTATTGATATATATAAATAAGTATTATAGTCAATAAAATTATATACACATAAATTATTATCTTTTCTTTTTTTTTTTTCACTTTTTTCTATTTTTTTCTTTTTATTTTATAACATGGTCTGATGCATTGAAACATCATTCAAGCTCCGTTTCCTCGTTTCGGAAACTTAGAAAAGCCGGAAACTCTTGGACACTCGCAGGATACATTTAGGGGCCATTTCCTAAATTTAAAAAATTAGGGAAATGTGTTTCTTATGCCTTAAGTTGAATCCTCAGAACTCTCTTTTTCAACTGCTTTTTTTGAACTAATTTCCACTGCTACTTCATCTTCATCTGCGACTGGCTGACGGCAATCTCCATTTGCGGCGGGCCGATGGCGATCTCCATCTGCGACTCATCTTCCTCGCAATGCAAGTAAGTTTCTCTTTTACTGCTTGCATCTATTTCTTTGGACTTCATCTTCCTCAATCTATTACTGCATATGTTTCCCGACTTCATTTGCGACTCGTTTATTTCTCTCTGTTAACAACTTAATGCTAGTTGGGTATTTAACGTTGGTGGGGTATTTGTGTCTTGTTGGGTATCATTTAATTTGTGGATGGCCAGGCGAAATTTTTTGTTGAGTATAAATTATTCGCTGGCTGGTTATTGTTTTTTTGTTGGTTATATTTTTATTGTTATTATATTAGATTGTTTTAATAAGATATTATGATAATTAAAATATTAAATAAAAATAAAACATAACTTCTGTCTATTTATTTTTTAATGAGTTTAATATTTTATAGAGTTTTATTATTAAAAGTACCATTTACTTCAACAATTATTGTAAATGTACATATAAAAAAAATAATATTTATATATGTAAATAAATAATATTTATAAATATACCCCTATATTTTTTATGTTTACGTGTTTTCTCCACGTTCCATTTCTTATATTTTCTGAAAATTTCGTTTTCATATTTCTTGTTTCCCATTTCCGTATTTCCCGTTTTCCATTTCCACGCTACTTAGATAATACATTATCAGCACTATTTTATTCTACCATTTCTTTGAAGTTATTTAATAAGTTGCTGTTTATTCTATACATTATATGTTATCAATGTTGTGGTGTCCCTCCCACATGGAGGGATCCACATGTATATGAAAAAAAAAAGAAAAGGGGAGGTGAGTATCGACTTATCAAAATTTAGTGTCTAATTTCGTTGAAATATTACTGCTTGCATGCCTATAAAAGGGCATGCAAGGCTCATAGCAATAGCACACACAACACTTGCATAAATTGTAAGAGAAAGAAAAGAGAGAGAGAGTTTTTATAGTTTTGGGAAATAATTCCTGAAAAGGGGAGTGACAAAATAGTGAGAAAAATACTTTGGGGTATTTTTGGGAAACACGGTGAGTGTTATTATTTTAGTGAGATCTCATTTAAACTCTCTTGTACCTACTATTTTTAATAGTGAAAGTTTTATTTGGAATTTGTCCCGCAGACGTAGTCCAAAATTAAGGGTGAACCACATTAAATTGCTAGTATTATTTTTATTGATTATTATTATTCCGCAATTATCTTGTTGATTATACTCGTTGTGCCCAACAAGTAGTATAAGAGCTGCTTGGTTGATGATCCCAGCCCATTAATATTATTAGTATACTCTGTGGTAGCAGCATACATTGATCTTCCACATCAGAAAAGATTTTATTGAGATTAAATAAAATTGCGGTCGAATGCAGTGTGATATTTTGAGAAAAGAAATATACTGCACAGAAGAGAAAAATCCAAGGAATTTTATGGTGCAATCCGTTTCAAAAACGGTTGTAAAATTAAAATTTCAGTAAATAGTAAAACAGTAATAACGTAAATTTTATTGCATGGTTACTATTCCAACTTGACTACTGTTTCAACTCAATTACTGTAACAGACAAGTTCACCACTGTAGCAGAGTTACTATTCAAGTTCATAACTGTAGCAGCCCAGCCCAGCCTGTCACTGTAGCAGTCCAACCTAATTACTGTTGCAAGTCCAGCCCAAATACTGTTGGTACGGTACTATTCACAGATGCGAGTACTGTTCACATATACGGTAGTATTCACGTATACGGTACTGTTCACCTATACGGTTCCTATAACAAGTGTTGAAACTATGGAGGCAAAGACAAGTAAAATGATCAACTTAAATGGCACAAATTATCACATATGGAGAAATAAGATGAAAGATCTCTTGTTTGTGACGAAATTGCATTTGCCGGTATTTACTACAAATAAACCCGAAGACAAATCAGATGAGGAATGGAAGTTTGAGCATGAGTAAATGTGTGGTTTTATCCGGCAGTTTGTTGAAGATAACGTGTACAATCACATCTGCAATGAGACTCATGCAAAAACATTGTGGAATAACCTTGAGGAGCTGTATGCTTCTAAAACTGACAACAATAAATTATTTTACTTGACAAAATTGATGCAAGTAAAATATTGAGAAGGCACTTCTGTAGCAGATCGTCTTAATGAAATGCAAGGAATCGTGGACCAGTTGTCAGGAATGGGCATAAAGTTTGACGATGAAGTACTTGCTCTTATGGTGCTAGCCTCTTTACCAGAGTCATGGGAGACTTTGAAGATCTTAATTACTAATTCTGCGCCTAACGGTGTGGTAAATATGGAGGCTATTAAAAGTGGTATTCTGAATGAAGAGATGAGACGGAGATCACAGAATTCAACCTCTTCATCACAGCCAGAAGTTCTAGTTATAGAATCCAAAGGAAAAAGCCAATATAGGGGATCAAAATCTAGAGACAAGAGCAAAGAGAAGTCAAATAAATATACAAATGTTGAGTGCCATCACTATAAAAGGAAGGGGCATATCAAGAGATTTTGCCGACAGTTCAAAAAGGAGAAGAACAAAGGCAAGGAGAAAAAGCATAATGACAACAGCGATAATGAACAAACAATTACTATCAATGAATTCAATATCCTTCAAGCTGAAGAACTTGTCAATCTTGTAACCCAGGATGCCAATTGGGTGATTAACAGTGGTGCTACCGTCCATGCTACATCGCATAGAGAATTCTTCTCATCATACACACCTGGAGACTTTGGTGTTGTTAGGATGGGAAATAAAGGCCTGTCAAAAGTTATTAGCAGAGGAGATGTTTGCTTAGAGATGGAGAATGGCACAGGGCTAGTCCTTAGAAATGTGAGGCATATTCCAGATATGCGGCTAAATCTGATTTCAGTAGGTTGACTAGATGATGAAGGTTTTTGCAACACCTTCATGGATGGTCGATGGAAACTCATTAAAGGTTCCTTAGTGGTGGCTAGAGGTAAAAAGTACTCATCACTCTATGTGATGAATGCAAAGCTCTCCAAAGACAGTGTTAATGCTCTGGAGAAAGATAATACAGTTGAGTTATGGCATAAGAGACTGGGTCATATGAGTAAGAAGGGGATGACCTATCTGGTCAAGAAGAATGTGCTATTTAGAATAAAGCAGGTACATTTAGATAAATGTACAAATTATTTGGCAGGAAAGTAAAACAGAGTTGCTTTCAAGAGTTCTCCTCCTTCCAGAATAAAGAATGTATTGGATTTGATACATTCAGATTTGTGTAGACCAATGCCAATGTCACTTGGTGGTGCTTAGTACTTTGTGACTTTTATTAATGATCATTCTCGAAAGACATGGGTATATACCTTGAAGACAAAAGATTAGGTGTTAGATGTCTTCAAGCAGTTTCATGCCTCAGTTGAGAGACAGACTAGGAAGAAATTAAAGTGCATCCGAACAGACAATGGTGGAGAGTATATTGGACCATTTCATGCTTACTGTAAAGAGCATGGTATTCAGCATCAGACAACACCTTCGAAGACGCCACAGTTGAATGGCTTAGCTGAGAGGATGAACAAAACTTTGATGGAGAGAGTCAGATGTCTACTCTCACAGGCAAAGTTACCTAAAATGTTTTAGGGTGAAGCTCTTCAGACAGCTACATATGTGTTGAATCGCTGAACCTGTGTCCCTCTCAAGAATGATGTCCCAGAGAGGGTTTGGTCAGGAAAGAATGTTTCCTATGATCATCTGCAGGTGTTTGGTTGTAAAACGTTTGTTCATATTCCCAAAGATGAGAGATCCAAGCTTGATGCTAAGACAAGACAGTGTATCTTTATTAGCTATGGTCAAGATCAATTTGGCTATAGATTTTATGATCCGGTTGAGAAGAGACTTGTCAGGAGCCGTGATGCTGTATTTGTTGAGGATGAGACCATTGAAAATATTGACAAAATGGAGAAAGATGTTCCTAATTCCAATGGTGACTCTTCAGATTTGGAATTAATTCCTCCAACACTGGTGCTAAGAGAGGTTAGAGATGAAGACCAGAATAATCCACTTGATGAAGATGATGCTCCCATAGAAGTTGATGCTGAGAATGCTGAAGATGAATTAGATGATGAAAATGATGATGATGTTCATCATCAACCACCAACACCTATGGCTTCCCCAGTTCCATTGAGAAGAAGTGACAGAAGAAGACAACCATCTATCAGATATTCAGCAAATGAGTATGTGTTGCTGACTGACGGAGGAGAACCAGAAAGTTTTGGAGAAGCTATGGATAATGAACACAAAAGGAAATGGATTGAAGCCATGCAAGATGAGATGAAGTCCTTGTATGAGAATAAAACATTTGAGCTGGTGAAGTTGCCTAAAGGCAAAAGAGCTTTGAAGAATAAATGGGTGTTCAGGTTTAAACATGAAGAACACAGTTTCAGTCCCCGATTCAAAGCCAGACTAATTGTTAAAGGGTTCAACCAAAGAAAAGGCATTGATTTTGATGAGATATTTTCACCTATTGTGAAAATGACATACATTCGTACTATGCTGGGCTTAGCAGCAAGTCTTAATTTGGAGATTGAGCAAATGGATGTGAAAACTGCCTTTCTACATAGGGATTTAGAAGAGGACATATACATGGAGCAACCAGAGGGTTTCGAAGTTAAAGGAAAAGACGATTATGTCTGCAAGTTGAAGAAAAGCTTGTACGGCTTAAAACAAGCACCGAAACAATGGTATAAGAAATTTGAGTCTGTTATGGGGGAGCAAGGCTACAAGAAGACTACTTCAGACCATTGTGTTTTTGTGCAAAATTCTCAGATGAAGATTTTATCATTCTTTTGCTTTATGTGGATGACATGTTGATTGTTGGCCAGAATATTTCTAGAATCAACAACTTGAAACAACAGTTGAGTAAGTCTTTTGCCATGAAACAACAGTTGGGGCCAGCAAAGCAAATTCTTGGCATGCAGATTATCAGAGATAGTGGAGCCAAGAAGATATGGTTGTTACAAGAGAAGTACATTGAGAAAGTACTTCAGAGGTTTAATATGGACAAGGCTAAGGTGGTTAGTTGTCCTTTTGCTAATCACTTTAGACTAAGTTCTGAACAGAGCCCTTCAACAGACAAAGAGAAGGAAGAAATGAATAAGATTCCATATACTTTAGCAGTTGGAAGTTTAATGTATGCCATGGTGTGTACACGGCCAGATATTGCTCACTCTGTTGGAGTAGTGAGTCGATTCCTTTCAAATCCTAGTAAGGAACATTGGACTGCAATAAAATTGATTTTTAGGTATCTTCGTGGCACTTTCAAATTATGCTTATGCTTTGGAGAAGAAAAGCCTATGTTAGTAGGCTACACAGATGCAGATATGGTTAGAGACGTAGACTGAAGAAAGTCTACTTTAGGATACTTGATTACATTTGCAGGGGAAGCTGTGTCATGGCAATCAAGGTTACATAAACATGTTGCACTTTCTACTACTGAGGCAGAGTTTATTGCAACAATAGAAGTGTGTAAAGAGTTGCTAGGTTAAAAAAATTCTTAAATGAACTTGGTATGCAGCAAGACAGATATCAGTTGTTTTGTGATAGCCAGAGCGCTATTCACCTTGGGAAGAATTCCTCATTTCATTCAAGATCAAAGCATATTGATGTGAGATATCACTGGATCAGAGATATACTGGAGAAAAAGCTATTACAGCTTGAGAAGATCCATACGAAAGAGAATGGATTAGATATGTTGACAAAGATTCTACCAAAGGAGTCATTTGAATACTGTCGATTGGCTGTAGGAATGATGGAACCCTCCATGTGATCGAGAGGGGAAGATTTGTTGTGGTGTCCCTCCCACATGGAGGGACCCACATGTATATGAAAAAAAAAAAAAAAAGGGAGGTGGGCACTGACTTATCAAAATTCGATGCCTAATTCCGTTGAAATATTACCCCTTGCATGCCTATAAAAGGGCATGCAAGGCTCATAATAATAGCACACACAGTACTTGCATAAATTGTAAGAGAAAGAAAAGAGAGAGAGAGTTTTTATAGTTTTGGGAAATAATTCCTAAAAAAGGGAGTGACAAAATATTGAGAAAAATATTTTGGGATATTTTTGGGAAACACGGTGAGTGTTACTATTTTGATGAGATCTCATTTAAACTCTCTTGTACCTACTATTTTTAATAGTGGAAGTTCTATTTGGAATTTGTTCTGTGGACGTAACCCAAAATTAAGAGTGAATCACGTTAAATTGCTGAAGTTATTTTTGTTAATTATTATTATTTCGCAATTATCTTGTTGATTATACCCGCTGTTCTCAACAATCAACTAGTCTATGTTTGTAGTTGATAGTAAACACTCGAAAACAAATCCCAAAATGAAAACAAAATATTAACATATTAACACAAAATGATCCACGATATGTTGCACAGTAAAATAATTATTAACATGTGTTATAATTATTCTGAGCCGAACGATCATATTAATAATCATTACACGTGTTAATAATTCATTATATTATTATTCATATTATCACAAATATCCCTATTGCCAATTATTCTCATTCAATATCATAATATGTTATTATCAATTATGTGTTATTAACTAACATATATGTTTACTTGTTTCTATTTTTTTGTCTGGTGTCCGATTATAAATTCAATTTTGAAACTCAATTTTTTTAGTAGTTTTTATTACTGTGATATATGGAGATATTATTGATGTTATTTAATGTTAACATAATTCTTGAAAAACTTGTATTCTAAATTTTAGTTTTGAAGAACTAATATTATCTGTAGTTCCTGAAAAATTTGTATTCTAAATTCATGCAGAATTAAATAAATTAATACAGTTTCTGAAAAATTAATATTATCTATAGTTCTTAAAAAACTAATTAAATAAAGAAAAAAATATAAATTTCTGAAAATTGATATCTTACTTTCATGAAAAACTAAATATCATAAACCATTGAGAAACTATTATACTAATTTGTTAAAGAACTAATATTTTATATTCTTGAAAACTAAATATATTGTCTATAAGTTTTTAAAAAACTGATTTAATTATAATATCATTTAACATATTACTTATTTTTGTATAAACAATATTGAATTTGACGAAATACTGATTTGTGGCCCACGACATCATGGGCTAAAATTATTTATCATAGATACTAGATGCTGAAATTTTTAAATTGGGTCTTAATTAATTTGTTAAGTGGTTCACCTTTTGATTTTCTTAGTGGCATTTTAATTGAAAAGTGTTTTTTTAATCATATACTATATTGTGAATTGATGAATAAATTCAATCTATTTGATTGTTAAATTGCTAATTTTTTTTTCGCTACTGTGACTTGGATTTATTGCTTTTCAGTAACAATTTTGTTGAAAACATTAAAATCTGATCATTTTTGTAATCTAGTTGATTTATGCTGCAAGAATGTTAATACTTTATCATTGGATAAAAAAAATTTATTGGAGTCTAATTTTGTCAAGAAATTTAAATTGAGTTTTCAAGTTTGATATTGCTCGTGATTTGTGCCTATTTTCCATAATTATTAATGATAAATTTTGTATTGACATGAGTTCATTACATTATTAAAATAAAATAAAATAAATTTATGAGATAGAGTCATTATAGACCTCATCAAAGTTGAAAGACACTTATTGTATATAACTTGATCGATTTTAAAGAGCTTATCTATTTGATTTATGAATACTGTGGTTTAAGTTAAAGAAATATATATCAAATGAATTTTTGTGATAAATTTTGATGGTGCCTGATTTTAATTTGTGATTAAAATCAAAACAAGGCAAAAGCTAAATATTATTATACTTAAACTTCATTTAAGTATGGATTTAAAGGCTGAATATCTTATTATTTAAGATTTTTATATTCTCTATAAGAACTTTAAAGATAGATATGATTATTTGATAGTTGTGGCCTTACCAAAAGCTCAATATTACTAGTTAAACATGTACTTACAATATTTTAAATTTGTTTCATAATACAATTCAATTATATTTAGAATCACTTCATAACTAAAATTGTATGGTGATAAAGTTTTAGAACATAATATGCAATAGATGACTTATAGTATTTTTTATGTCTCTAACATACCGCTGTAACAACAGTATAGAGAGTGAAAATTTATAAAATATTTTGAACTTATTACTTATCATCTAATGGTTGAAAAAAACATTGAATTTCTAATTATCAAGTTAGGCCTACCAGTGCAACAACAATCCCAGAAGTGAAAGTTGTAGCTAACCAAAAGTCAGAATTCAAAGTGAGGTAAATTTTGAAAATCATGAGAACTTTGGAAGAGAAACAACTCACATGGAAGACATAATTTAGCTTAATATATACTCACTAAAGGAGTAATTGGCTAAGATTTTGCATTTATTTATATTATACCTTGTGGGATTGTATCGATAAGTTATTTATCTATTTATCCATGTTATTTTATATTATAATCTATGACTAAATTCATTAGTGTTTTATCCTCAGTATACATGAAAAAAATGTTGTGTTGAAACTATAGTTCAAGCGTTGAACTTGTAGTTCAATAATCAAACCTTGAAGGTTTGGTATGAAATGCCATTGTATATGCTACTTTACTTTGGATTTGAATATCTGCATTAATAGATATTTTCCCTTACAACTTATACGTGGACATGAACCTAATATTTTTTTTTATCTACGAGTTTTTTTTATTATATGTACCAATAGCATCATCTTAATGTGTGGAAAAAAGTCCAAAGAAGAGACTTGAAATTTATTTTGATGATGCACTTTTTCTGACATTAGGAGAGGAAAATCGCCTTCAGTGCTAAAGAATGTTAAGAAATTTTTTGAAAGGAAGACTCTTTAGACAATTTCGATCTAGGTATAAGTTAGAATGAACTACAAGTTCATAAAATAATACAGTTGCAATAAATTACAACTCAACTGCTAAAATGCATTTATATATGCTAAAAGAGTGGCAAAGTCTCACATTATAACTGCTAATACCCCAGCAAGGGTTATGATTCTTATTGAAAATTGCAAATCAATTGAGCTTGACATATGTCAAAAGCATGGATAGTAAATTGGAACTAAAAATAAAAATTCGTAGAAAAGAAAGCAATGTCATTAATTAAGAAAATCTCCTAAAGAGAAGCCTCTTGAAGAGAATGATCTAATTTAAAGAGCTATAGCCAATGATAAGACATAGACTGAGATAAAGGAATAATTAGATTCTTTAAATATAGATCTTGGAGTTTATGATCAAATGAATAAAAAGCTATGAGATCTTAATTAATTTTCTGATGCAGGAGAAAGATTTGATAGAAATTTATTTATTGTTGACGATGAATTTACTTCAATAGTAGCTCTTGTCATCTTAAGAGATAATATGGATTCAGAACCTATCAATATAACTAAATGTCAGCATAGACATGATTGGCCATCATGGAAATAGGCAAATTCAGGCCGAGCTAGACTCATTTTTTTAAATGTAAGGAATTTGGACATGTTATGCCAACTACCCAAAATATGAATGGGTATTTGTCCGAAAGTGTAATGAGAATAATGAGGTAGTAGGATATAAAGCGAGGCTAGTTTCCATGGTTTTGCATAGAGACTTGGTATTAAGTATGAGAAAAGTGATTCTCCTATTATGAATATGATCACGTTCCAATACTTGATTAGTATGGCAATTAAAGAAAGGCATGATATGCACCTTGTGAAAATGATATTTATATGAGAGTTCTAAAAGGACTAAAGATACTAGAAAGAAATGCACATCAAACATGTTACATGTATTCTATCAAATTGCATAAATCCCTGTATGAATTAAAACAATATGGATGTATGTAGTATAATCATTTAATTAAATTTTTATTGAAAAAGGATATGTGAATAATATACTATATTCATATATAGTCATAAAAGACCATATAATGGTTATGTTATAGCAATATATGTTGATGATTTAAACGAGATCCGAAAGAACTCAAAAGTGAGTTCGAGGTAAATTTATGGGAAATAAAATTTTGTATTAGCCTGCAAATAAATCATCAATACAACTTACTTGTGTGGAAAAGATACTTAAGAAAGTTTGTATGGATAAATCTTTTTCTTTAAATACACCAGCAGTGGCTTGCTCACTAGAAGTAAAGAGAGACCCTTTTAGACCTAAAGAAGATAACAAAGAGCTATTTGGTCCTGAATTACTATATTTAAGTGCTATAGGGGCGTTAATGTATCTTGCAAATTGCATCAGACTTGATATTGCTTTGTAAGAAAAATTCCTAACTAGGTATAACTCTGTACTTACCAAAAGACATGGGAGTGGTGTAAAAGACTTACTATGTTAATTTTGAGATTTTATCGATTTGGTTATATTTTCATATAATTCATATTTGACATTGGTCTACATATAAATGTTGGTTATTTGTCTAGTTCATATAAGGGTAGATGTCATACTGGATATATATTTACTTATAATAATACTACAATTCTCTAAAGGTTTTTATGGTCATAAAGTACCTCAATAAAGATATTTCTATTATGTTGCTTGAGAATAACAATCTACATTGCACACATTAAAGGTAGATATATCAAATGTGATTGAACTAAACATATCTCACCTAAATTCTTTTATATGCATGAGTTCCAGAAGAGCGGTTAAATAGATATCCACCAAATTCGCTCGAGTGCCAATATAGTAGACTCATTTAATAAGTCCATACCTAATTTGAATGGCATTGTTCTATCATTTAGTATACACTATGTTATAATGTTTTCTTCATCAAGGGGAGTGAATTAGTATAAGATTGTACTCTTTTTCCTTAGTAAAGTTTTTGTCTCATAGGGTTTTCTTGGTCAAAGGTTTTAATGAGGCAATATGTGTAATAAGAGAATAGCACATGAATTGTACTCTTTTTCTTAGCTATGTTTTTTCCACTGGTTTTTCTAGCAAGTTTTTTTAACGAGGCATATTCATATACAAGTAATATCTAAGGAAAGTGTTATAAATAAATTATTATATATGGATATTATTTTAACATCCTTAAGTATGTATTTTAGATGTTCATCAAGTTCGATTTATTGACAACTTAACAGATTTATTTACAAATGCATTCCTTATAACAACATTTGAGAAGTTAATGAACAAAATTGGCATGCACCTGCTATGAGATCTTTATTAGAAATCATGCATTTATGAGGGGGAGATTCTTGTGTATTTGTGAACCCTTAATTTTGCATCCTCATTATATAGTTGTACCTTGGCACCTGCTAAGTTTAATGTGCTACACGAGGCTATTATGTTGGTGCTGCTAGCCAGTTAGCAGGTGGGGGTTCATGGACAACGCCCCCAAAAGAAAATTTTTTAGCCTTTAAGTAATTGCAATCCAAATACCCAATTTTTCAATATAAACCAAATTCAAAAGAAAAAAAAATACTGACACATAGAACCGCACAGGCTAGGCACGACTGCCTCGCGCGATCTATGGAATCCACACAGACATTGGTCTCTTTTTTTAGCTTGAATTTTTCAAAATATCCCTCATTTTGGCCTACTTTTGAGCCCTTTTTGGTCATTTCACCCTACACCCTTCACCTATAAATTGAATATGAATGGACTCCACTTGGTCAGAGTCAATGCCACTTTGGCCAATGTATGATCGACACACGTTTAGAGAGAGAAGATTATTTTTTTTTACTGCCTCCCTTTCTCTTTCTCTCCCCCTCCCTCGATCTGCCTTCCCCTCTCTCCCTCGATCTGAAACAGATCGATCTCATCTCCCTCTTGTCCTCTCTCGCCCTTGATCTATTCCAAATCATTCTCCTTATTCCATCATATCTTCTCAATGACTGTCTCCATCGATCTGCCTCTTCCATCATCGCATAAAAAAGGTATTTTGAATAGATTGGTAGCATAGGAAAAAAGATGAGCAAGCACCTACTTATTGTAAGTATAATATGTGATTGTGCTTATAATATGTGATTGTGCTTTTGTGATAATGAAATGGGGTTTGAGTTTATTTAATGTTGAGTGGGTTGTTTTTTCTTCAATGGGCATATTCAATATGCTGACTAAGATGTGGGACCAATATGTAGTTGAGTGTTAGATAAATTTTTTAATCTAGGTTTATGTTTTAAAAAAGGGGTGGTTGTTGATTAATTAAGTCTATATGATTAAGAAGAGGGAAAGTATGGATTAAATCTGTGAGTTGTGAGTTAGGGTTTATAGGAATAAATTGGGATTTGGGCAAAATCAATTAGGGATTTTGAAAATTAATTAATTTTTTATGTCAAGTATTGCAAAATATAGGCTTAGTAATGTTATCTAAACACAACAAAAATTAAAAAAGTGGGTTGTCCGTTTAAGTTCGTATTGCCTATGTTGACATGCGTTTGTCCTTATTTTACTATTTTTCATATTGCCTATATTGTCTCTATTTGTTGTATTAAACTACAATTGTTAAGAGTTGCTACTGTGTTGTGTTAGTATGTGAAACTTGACCATGTGAATATGGGTTGCTTTGTTTAACTTGGTGCTTTTGTTTTATAGCCACTATTTCTAAATATTTCAGCATTCATTTGCATCATAGTGGGGTAGGTGGTTTCGTTTCATACCTACATGGGTCAATTGATTACTTTGATTATTGTTCAGTAGATAAGTTATCATTCATTGAAATAGAAAGAATGGTTAGAGAGTGTGGTTTAGATCGAGAGATGGTGTATTTTTGGTAGAGACCTAATATTAATTTTTGTGAGGGTCTTTGTGTCCTAGTTACTAATAGGGATGTTTTAGAAATGGGGAATAGTATAGATTCTGTGAAAATCATTAATGTATTTGGGAAGCACCTACATAGGGAAATGGGGTTAGATATGGGTAGTCCATATATTGTCAATTTAATAGATAAGGGTAAAGGGAAATTAGATGGTACTAGCAGTGGGAGATGTAAGGGTAGATGTAATGATGAGGCTGATAGTGAAGGTAGCTTATATGAGGATGATCCATTATATGTGGATCCTTCCACTAAATTTGTTGATAGTGACTATGATGTAAAGGATAGGGATGGTGAATTGTTTGACATGTATGTAGATAAGGACATAGAAAGGGACATGGGCAATGCACATCATAAGAAGACTACATCAGACCCCATTGTAGGTAATGTTGATGTTGAGTGTGATGATTCTGACCTTGCACCATTAGATGAGCTGTACAGTGCTTTTGAGACTAACAGTGATGGTGAGTCAACACATTATACAATTAGGTATCCTGAGTTTAGGGCTGATAGGGATATGGCTAACCCAAGACTAGTTGCTGGGATGAAATTTAGATCATTAGATGAATTTAAAGAAGCATGCAAGCAGTGGGCTACGAAAAATAGACGGGAAATCAAGTTTAAACCTAATGATAAAGATAGATGCAAGGCTAAATGTAGTAAAGGCTATCCTTTCTACATTTTTTATAACCCAATGGTAATAGATAAAAACATAATGTAAATAAAATTTGGCATTTTTTAGCACACATGTAGTAAAGATCAAAAAATTAAACAAGCAACTGTTAAGTGGTTAGCAGAGACTTACCTTGAGAGGTTTAGGGCTGACCCTACATAGAGTGTAAAAGGTTTCATTAGGACTGTCCAGGATGATTATCAATTGCATGTGACTAGATTAAAGGCTTGGAGAGCTAGGAAATATGCTTTGCATCTCATCAATGGGGATGAGAAAGAGCAATTTGCAAGTCTGTATAGGTAAAAATTAGAGTTGTTAAGAACCAATCCAGGTAGTACAGTCCATATTTTACCTGATGTTGATGACCCTAATGTGTTTGGAGGCATTTATATTTGTTTAGAAGCTAAGGAATTAGAGTTCTTATCAAATACTCGCAGAGTCTCTAGGAAAGGTATAGTGATGACTTGTAAAATCTGTGATGTAAAAGGCCACAATAGTAGAAAGCATGCCAAGAATACTGCAACTTAAGAAGGATTAAAACATGGACCAAGCAACAACAAGGCAGCATGTAAGTGAGACACTTATGTTCATTTATTCTATTTAGTTTACTTGCTCTTTCAATAATTATGGTATTAATATATTACATTATGTTAGCAGGTGAAGAAGAAAAAGAAGGCAGACAGAGATGCAGTCACAGTTAATCCCACCCAACCGTGCATCCCAGCCCATGTTCTCTGAAATGGATGCCAGATGTGAGTATCCTAAATGAAATTATGGATATTTATTGCACTGAGATTAGTCTTTTTACTAGACTGTTAATGGTTATTTCAGGGAAGCAGTCAAGTCTCAAATGATGGTATTTTCAACTTCAGCAATAAAGATTTAAGCTTAGCAAGTAAGGAGGCAACAAATTTGAAGCAAAATGGACAAAATGATGTTAACTTTACCCAAGCCGACATTTCACAACCACCACTTTCACAGGTAAAGTTTAGTGCATATCATCGTATGTTCATTTAGAACTGTATATTGGCTAATGGGAATTTATTATGTCTTACATATGTAATTGTCCATTTTAGGTGGTGAATCCATCAAGTACAGATGCAGCAAACATAGGGCAAACAAGCATGGATGTGAGCAATACCCAAGTAGACATGTCTCTACCATACCTATCACAAGTGGTGAATCCAGCATGGACCTAAGAACAGCCAGGTGATGTAGAACGTTTAATGCAAGCAATAATTGATGGAGATTTAGAGGTAATTAATTGACAGGTATTAATCATGCTGCATATTGATGATGACTTATAATATATTTTGCAACCATTTCCTACAGGATGGTCAACTAGCAAGTAAGGAGGTGAACAAGATGGCTCATGTGATTAGGCCAACTATTTCAAGGCAACCAAGAGTTGGGTTAGCTAAAAGACCTATTACTAGAAACATAGGGAGTTATAGCAGGCAACAAGGACCAAGGACAATGTTCAAGAAGCATTCTAAACCAAGAACATCCAAGGAAAAATGATCTTCAATCTGCTTGACAACTTGCTTCGAAATTTTGATCTATTGGAATTTTTAGTTACGGATGATTGATATATGTATGTATGTATGCTATAGAACATTGAACTAAAATTGCAGCCGCTTGATATTAGATTATAAGTTTGTTTATGGTTTCTAGGGTTTTTGGATATAGATGGTGCTTAGGAATTGTGGAAAGGATGACATATAGGCTTAGTAGTGTGAGTGTTGAGCACATGACATGTTGGAATTTTTTGAAATGTTAGGTGGACAATACCATGACTTTAGTTGTCAACTTTTTTTTTTCCCTTTCTTTTGTAAGATCTGTGAAATAGAATCCAATGCTATTATATCCATTTACAAAATTGCCCATATTCTTCATCCCACTTAGTGTCTATACATATATGTGATATATTTTTTGTTAGCCTTAATTAGTATCTAATACATACATATGTGAGTTTTAAGTAAGTGACTGAGAGCTAATTAAATTTACAGCATGGCAATATGTCTAATGTGAATAGTGATGAATTCAATCTTAATTCATCAATATTCAAATTCATATATGTAAACAACAAATACATGACATATAACACTTACCATGTTTTACATCTTATACCATTTTTATATGCTAAATCAAAATTCTCATATTAACAACAAAATTCTGTATGCTAAATCAAAATTGTCATATTAACAAAGACATTAATGCATAAATATAGGCAATATATTAATAATCCAAGAAGGCAACCTAAACTATCACAGTTACTACTATACACCCATCTAGTAAATAACAAAATGAACTTAGTGAGCATATAGTCATAACCAGAAAACCTATCCTGCCTAGTACATCAGACCCAATACTAAATTTTGATAATAACACCAACAAATAAACCCAAAAGGAAAATCGCTGAAGCAACACAACAAAAACTATATGATTTCTTCATCCTTGCTTGATTCCCTCCAATTACTTTAACGATTTCATCTTCAACTAGCTCTTCATCAATTGTTGGTCCATTGTTCACAGCAACTAACCCGTCATCCATCCTCTCGCTCCCAATATATCCTTGTGTTAGTCGATTAAGCCAATAAAAAAATCTGCAGTATCTTCTAGTAACCTATGACAACAATATTTCACAACACATCAAAAGTAGCGCATAAGAACAAAAAATCAAATTTACATGAGAACATACAAACAACTAAATAAACCCACTTACATCTCGATAATATCTGCACCTTGAACCCTCAATTTTACACCCTCATCATCCAACCGCAGTTTTAGTACTTGCTGAGTTTAATGCATTACGTAGAGCCATTACAGTGGCAGAAAATCTCAAAAAACGTGCCAATGCCATGTGGCATGCCACACTATAGGTGTGCGGTGCTGCGTCAGAACTATGTGGCGTAGCACGCCTCTTATGCGATGTGTCGCAAAAGCCTGGTGCGGCGCCGCACCAAGTTCTACGAACTTTTGAACCCTTATAGGCTCCACCTGCACAGAAAATGACATTTTTATCTCTTTCAGTCTAATTTTCAGCCATTTTTGGCCCTACCTCTCATGGTCTTTTCACATTTTCACTACCTAAACTACCCTCACATCCCTTTTCCTATAAATACCCCCTTCATCCTTCATTCCAACACGACTTTTGATTTGAGTAGATTGCTATCCTCAAATTTCTCTCTTCTTCTCCCTCTGATCACTCTCTAATTAATTAATTAATCTTTTTAATTAATTAATTACCTCACCCTAACCAAGTTAATTAATCTTTTTTAATTAACTAAAACTCTTTTTTAATTCATTACTCAATTAATTAATTAATTAATCTTTTTAATTAATTAATTAATCACTCTTTTTTTCAAAAATTATTCTTTTTTTTAAAAATCAAATTAATCATTTTTCTTAATCCACCTTCCATCCAAATTAGTTAATTAATCATTTTAATTAATTAATTAATCTTCCAATTCATGTAATCACTCTAGTTCCGATAAAACGGAACTTCGGTCCGTTAAAATACTCCGCCCACTAAAAGCAAAGGTATCAGCCTTTTTCCTCACTCTCAAAACACTCAAACCAAAATCAATATGATAAATTCTTAAACCCTTCCACTTAATCGAGGAACGAACTACGTGGGTTTTGATCCCCATTCAATGGGGTATGTAGGCACATTTGGAATCTAAATCCAAACCTCAAATCCAAATCTCTATCAATCTCTTTTTCCCTTTTTAATTTATGGATATTTTATTTTAATTTTCTCCTTGTACTTATGTCATATTCATGCATCTTATTTACAAATAGCATCTTATAATATTTGTCATTCATAAAATCAATTTTCAAGTCAAATTAAATTTAAGAGCCAAATTTATATTATTTAAAATTAAAAACCTAGTCTCCGAACTTAACCTGGTTTAAGGCTAGTGATTTTATGCATGAGCAAATTAATTAAAAATTAATGAATTGGAGTCAACTGGGTTTTTTCTTAATTTTTCCATTTAAAAATAAATTAGGGTGGCGACTCCCAAAAATTATTTTCAAAATCAGCCAATCAAAACCCAAGGGTTCTATCATGACTCTAAACCCGAATGAGCATCCCAGTTCCCTCTAACGGGCCTGGCCGGTACTTGGGCGAGGCCTTACAGCTGGCGATTCTACTAGGTTGTCACCTTTTTTTCAAT
The DNA here is from genome assembly GCA_947687605.1 of Reutealis trisperma. NCBI lineage: Eukaryota > Viridiplantae > Streptophyta > Magnoliopsida > Malpighiales > Euphorbiaceae > Reutealis > Reutealis trisperma. Next base: position 28,038 of record CANTUT010000147.1, on the reverse strand, counting down.
AAAAAGGAAAACAAGAGGATTACTATTTGGTTAAGGAAAAATTTTTCCAAAATAATCTCCACTTGACTTATTAAGTATAATTTGACTTTCATGCATTACTGTGCATAATAAAGGCTCCTTGCCTAAACCTTAGCTTTAGAAAAACTTTTGGATGGTGAGTACTATTGGCTCGACAACTCTCTTTGAGTATGTTGGGAGATAGTAAAAGCATTCCACCCCACGACGAATCCCCGATCATTTCGGTAGTGTAATGAGCAATCAGTGCTGTTGGACCCACACGAGGTTCATTGCCTCATATGTGGTTAGGTATATCGTTGCTCTAATGGGACGAGAACCCTTAAATTAAACCACCCATTACCCTTATGCATATAATCGCCCTAGCCTTTGGCCTTAGGTTCCATGTACCGTAATAATTGATACTCTTGCATGTTCATGAAACCTTTTTTAGCATGCATCATGCATGATCATGCATACATAATATGAGAAGCTCAACAAGGTCAATCCTCAAACACCTTAAAGACCCAAATCGGTGGTCTGTTACCTCAAAATGCCTCACACACTCACCCTGTCAACATGTAAACCCAGTGACCAACCATGTGGAAGGAATCCTTTTCCTGACACACCTTCACATTCATGCCATTTTTCCTTCATAATTCTATTTTGTTACCCATTTTTTTCTGTCTGTTTTCTATTTCAAGGTACCAATGGCCAACACTTCTAACTTTGACCAAGAGGAGATGAGCACCTTTTTTACTAGCCTCCTCAAGAAACAAGAGGAAACTTTTCAAGCTGCACTCACCACCGCTCTTCAGACCCAAGCTAAAACTTTCAATGCCCAGTCTGCCACCTTTACTGATGCCCTAAACTTCCAACACCAGTCCATCATCAATAAGGTCAAAGAGGTGACCAATGTCACTGTCACTCCCCCTCCTACTTGTGTTGAGCCTGCATCTACCTAAGCCAGGACTAACCATGCCCCTACTTTTACTCCTCCCATTATCAATCTCACAGATAAAGGGAAAGCACCTGAAACTCCAACCTCTCCTATCGTGGACTTAAACACAACCACTCCCTTTCCCATTACGAATCCTTTTCAAAGTGGAGATTTCTTTATTTTTCCCAAAACTAAAAAATTGATGGAGAAAATTGAGGCCATGGAGAGAACACTCAAAAATGTCAAAAAGCATGAAGACATAATAGATGTCGACTCCTTAGCTCTCTTCCCAAATGCACGAGTTCTACCAAAATTTAAAATGCCAGTCATGGACAAGTTTAATGGCACCACGTGTCCCAAAACTCATCTCAAGATGTATGTGGGTGCTATGAGACCTTTCGGTGTGGACGACAAGCTCCTTGCTTAGTTATTCCAATAGTCCTTGACTGGAGCTGCTATTAAGTGGTTACTAGCCCTTGACCAGAATCACAAGAAAACTTGGGATGATATCTACAATACTTTTGTCAAGCAATATCATTACAACATCAAGGTGGATGTCACCTGTTGAGATTTGAAAACCACCAAACAAGGGCTAAAAGAATCCTTCACTGCGTTCCTTACAAGGTGAAGGACAAAAGCGGCTCAAATGGTGAATTGTCTATATGAAGTAGAGCAAATTGACATCATTGTCAAAAATCTCCTCCCTCAATATCAGGCTCATCTATAAACTCAATACCTCCCCAACTTCAAAACTCTCATTGCCATTGCCTCCAAGATTGAGGATTTGATCTAATTGGGATAAATCAAAGATGAATCCTCTAGTTCGAGGTATTATAAGAACAACAATTACACCACTAGCTCCATTACCAAAAGAGAAGGAGAGGTAAATGTTATCTCCTGTCACTAGCCAATGAAGTTAGAAGCAAGGAGAACTTTCTTTGAGCTAGGCATACCTCTCAGTGTCATTTACAAGAAAGCCTTAGAGGCTAATCTAGTTAAGCTCTTAGAACCACGACCTCCTCCAAACCTCTTACCCAAGGGTTATAACGCTAATGAGCACTGCGATTATCATCAAGGGTCAGGGCACAAAATTGATGCATGCAAGCCTCTAAAGCACAAAATTCAAGACCTTATTGACATCGAGGACATCATTGCTCCCAAACCCAAAGTCTAGCAACACCACCAATCCTTTTCTGAACCACTGAGACTATCTCAAGCTTCACTTGATAATTGGCACTTTGAGAAAAATTTCGCCTTGCTGTGCACCTATCCACGTCCTTCGAGTCCATGTCTGAGTTATTTGAGTTCTTGTCTAAGTCACCAGCCTCAAAGTTTGTGTCTGTTTCTATTAAGTCTCTCTTTGAATTTGAGTCTGTCAAGTCTTATCCTTTTAAGTCTATATTTTGCCTTCAAAGATTATCCTTTAATGTACTCATGATAGGACTCTTTTTTTAGTAATAAAAGTTTAAACTTTTTAATTTGCTTTAATTTTTTTTTATTCATCTTTAAATGGGACATCTTAAAAAAAAAAAAGAACAAAAAATGAAAAATAAAAAAAATGAAAAAGGCAAAAGGATCAACTAATTATGGCACAAAGGAAAACATAAAAAAAAAAATTCATACATTGCATCTGCATGACAGTAGTGAAAAAGATCATGAGCTATTATGCACAAAGACAAGGATATGATAGGGATACTCCAAGCATCACAGTTTACAAGATCCTGACCTACAAGAAACCTATTGAGAAGAATCTATGGAGAATGAAGACAAAATAGGAAGATCCTATCTAAAAGAGACACTATCTTCATAGACGTGGATGGAAATGAATTCTCCCATCTTGGCAACCTAAATCAGCTGAAAAGATACATCATTTGAAGATGACATTTACATTTCATTTTTGTTTCTCATGCATATGTAATCAGAACTACGTAGACCTGATTCTCCTTAAAAAAAACAAATCGACAGAAAAGTGATGTAAGGGATACGTAGGCAGCCCGACTCGGGTGCGGTCCAAATCATAATTTAAAATATTTTGTTGCATCACATTCTCATTCTCTTTGTGCCTAGTACATCATTCACTTAATTCTTTTGCCCAAACAAAAAAAAAAAAAAAAAAAAAGGAAGAATGCTCACTAAGCTAAAAACCTGAAAGGGCAGCTTAGGTAGAAATTAGAGCAAAAATAAAAGATATCTCATTTAATGATGATCAAATCTTACGAAATACAAACTCATCATAAAGGATAGCCCTTTTAATGTCGTCTATAGCTTATCATATTTTGTGTAGTCCTGTCAACCTGTAATTATTTCAAAAAAAAAAAAGGGGGTCATGTCTGAAGTCATGGTCTAACTAGTCCTCCTCTACCTCTTTAGATGCAAATCTCTCGTGTCCTTATTAGAGTCAAAGTCTATCGCAATCTCCTTTTTTTGAGTCACTACTGCAACCTATGGTGTCGCACTTCTAATAGATCCCTGAGTCTCCTTTAAAGAATGAGTCACCCCCTTTGTTTGGGCTGTAGTCCTCTTCCCACTACTAGTGGCTCCTCATACAGTCTCTCCTTCCTCAGCTGCTTCATCCTCTATTCCTCTCAGCAGGGCAGCCTAGTGTGAACTCTTAAATTTGCACCTTTATGATTCGGCTGCAACTTGACATCTACTAAGAATAGTGCGCTACGTATACGTCGGTCCCACTAGCCAGTTAGCGAGTAGGGGTCAAGGGGGCAGCGCCCCATTGAAAAATAAATTTCTTGAATCTTTCAACTCCAAGTGATTGCTTTTCAGTCACAAACTCATAGAATCAAACCGAGCTTGAATCGAAACTGAAACGGACTAGAAACGGACATAGGTTGAACCCGCCAGTCGGCACGTGCGAGGCATGTCACCTCTCTGGGCGGCACGCCAGCTGTGCCACCCGGATGTTTAGCAACTCACTGGTGCCGCCCGTGCCGCCAGTGAGCTTCTAGTGCCGCCACCGGTACCGCTGGCACCCCCTTTACCAGCTCTATAAATAGAGCCTCCTTTTAGCTCATTTGGGGAGATTCCAAGGTAGAAACTCTCCTATATTGCTCTGCTTGTTGTACTTAAGTTCTGCTTGTAATTTGATACAAAAGCTGTTATTTCAATTTCTTTTTCAACTTACATTCATTATGCTATTTTGCTAACCTTTCACTGTTTAAGGTTCAACTTCAGGGTCCTAAATCCAAAGTGGAGCTTAGATCCGGAGTTAAGCTCCCCCCGTTCATCCGAAAATTAAGGAAAGCAAAAGTATAATTCCTTTTGTCCATTTTTTAAAATTCTAAACTCAGATCTAGAATTCTCTTTAGGTTTAAAACAAAAAAGATCTAAAATTTATTAATTTAAGAATCAGAATTAAATTAATAAACAAACCAATACTTTTTTTTCTAGAACCCCTCCTTTGCAAGAAGGAAGAACTGCGTGGGGTTTGATTCCTATTCAATAGGATACGTAGGCTGCCGTCTCTAAGGCATCAACTCCAAAATCATTTTTAATAACATTTTCCCTTTTATATTTGTTATTTATTTCCAAATCTATACTTTTCATTTCTTTAATGTAGTTGAGGAATGTGTGCTTTCCCTAGTACCCATAAGGGCTAGAGGAAAGATCCTCTTTATTTCAATCGTTTTGGCTTTATAATAATTAAGTAAGATTTATTTTTGTTTATTTATCTATAATTGTCATTCCATCTTGTCATATATATATGTTTCATGCATCATTATATTCCTATTCATGCATACACGAAAATTCCTTTTTAAGAATTGTTTTGCAATTTTTAGCCAAACTAAAGAAAATCATATTTTCTTAATTGTGTAATTACCAAAACTTGATCCCCAAGCCCTCTTTGGTCACCGCGGATAAGTGCGTTTTCCATTAGGATAAAAATAAAATATTTTTAGAGTCAATCAATTTAGGTTTTCTTTAATTTTCCCAATTAAAATAAATAAATTGAAGTGATAACTCACTTTCACAACTTTCAAATCACACAAATCAATTTTCTGAACTCACAATGAGTTCCAATCGTGGAGTTTCTCCCAAAGAGTATTTCTATTCCTCGGTGAATCAGACCAGTGCTCGGGTGAGGCCTCATAGTTGGCAACTCCGCTGGGGAATTAAAATTTTTTTCAGATAAAAGATAAAGTGGATTACTTTTAATAAAATACCGAGTTTAGCTTTAAATGCAAAATAACTCTGTCATGCATCACCGTATCAGACTCCTGGTCCATAAAAGCCTAGCTTCTAGGAAAACAAAGGATAGAAAGTAACATAACCTTCCTTATGTCTGCTTGCTGATAGTGAAATCATCCAGCCCACAATGTATCCTCTAATCCTTTTAGAGGTGTAATGAGTATGCACGTACCGTTGGACCTACGCGAGGCTCCTTGTCTCACATATGATTAGGTATATCGCATCTCTAGTGTGATGGGTTCCTTTCAAACCACACTAACCCTTTCATGTAATGACTCATAGAACCTTCCTTAGGATTTTATGCACCATAATACTGAACTTGGTATATCATTATCATGAAACTTTTTCATTCATGCACAGATGTGTGCATAGCTTGAACCTTGTGAAGAGTCAAAAACCTACCTAAACATCTTCACACCCAAAGCCCATGGTCCACTTAAACCTATGGTCAATACCCAAAACCTATGGTCCAGCTAAACGCATTGGTCAATACCCAATGCCTATGGTCCACCTAAACCCAGAGTCAAAGCCCAAAACTTATGGTTCACCCAAAACCCATGGTCTAGCCTATCTAAACCAATGTTAAACTCATGGTAAAAATAAACCCATCTATGGTACCCTCATCCTTTTCCATAATTCTTATCCAAGCTAAACACTAACCTAACCCAAGCTAAACACTGACATAACTTCATCTTTCATAATTCTTACCAAAGCTAAATACTAATCTAGCTTTCATCTTTCACAACTCTTACCCAAGCTAAACACTAATCTAGCTTTCATCTTTCATAGTCCTTATCCAAGCTAACCACTAATATAGCATTATCCTCAACCATCCTTACCAAAGCTAAATACTGACTTAGCATCACTCTTATCCTTACCCAAACTAAATGCTGACTAGGTTTCATCTCTTACATCACTATCCAAACCCATAGCCCATCTAAGCCTATGATCTAGCCATTATCTAACTATCACCAAACCCATGGTCCACCTAACATCCAAATCCATGGTACATCCATACCTAATCGTAAAACCCATGGTCACTCTATCCTTAAGCCCATGGTAAACCATTCATAAATCATAATCCCAATCATCCAAAGCTAAATTTTGATCTAGCCACTCAAAGTTAAAATTTGACCTAGCCACCCCAAGCTAAATTCTGACCTAGCCACTCAAAGTTAAAATATGATCTAGCCGCCCAAAGTTAAAATCTGACCTAGCTCCCTTAGCTAAATGCATACCTAGTTAACATCATATACCGTCAATCTAACCACAAGAAACTGTCATCCATTGTCATTAAACCTAAGATTCTTTGGTTTATCACACCTCTCCATAACCCTTTTTTCCAAAGCTTGATACTAACCTAGTTCCTTTTCCCTTTCAAAGGTTGACAAGATGTCTGTTGCCGAAGACGAAATCACTGCTACTAGAGCTAATGAAATCTTTGATGAGCTTTTTGCTAAGCTCTCTGAACACCAAGATTTTATGATGAAGAGGCAAGAAGCTCTTTTCCAAGACATGCTCAAGGCCTAAAGGAGGGCTATCATGGAAGATGTCCGCACCATGTTGGAACAGACCTCCCTGGCCCAAACTCAACCGACCCAAAACTACTTAAATCTGACCCAAGACCCACTCTTTATCCTATTTATGGATTCACTTCTAGAGCTGATTCAAAAGACAAAGAGCCTGCAAACACTAACACGATCCCACCACTACTTATTCCATCACTTGAATTCCTCAGAAATCCTTTCCGACCCATTACAATTCAACCATCAAATTTTACCCTTATTGTCACTTTCCGACCTGCAGATCCTTTCCAATGGAAGGAAGTCAATCCTGAAATTAAAGCCTTCATGGAAAAAGTGAAGCACATGGAAAAAATACTAAAGAATCTGAAGAAGAAAGAGAACCTGGTTGATATAGGCTCCCTAAGCTTATTTCCTAATGCAAGAGTTCCGCCAAAGTTTAAGATGCCGAATTTGGACAGATTTGATGGTATCACTTGCCCCAAGATCCATTTAAAAATGTACGTGGGGGCAATGCATCCCTTTGGTATCAACAATGAGCTCCTTGCTCAACTTTTTCCTCTTATTAATTCTGCCCTAAGATGGTTTATTAACTTGGATGATACCCAAAAATAGACTTGGGAGGACATTTGCAAGGCATTTGTCGAACAGTACCACTATAATATTGAAGTGGACATTACAAGAAGGGATTTAGAAACCACAAAGCAACTTCTAGACGAGTCCTTTTCCATGTTCCTTACAAGGTGGAGGGCTAAAGCTGCTCAAATGGTAAACAGGCCAATTGAGCAAGAACAAGTAGATATCATTGTCAAGAATCTACTTCCCGCCTATAAAGCCCATTTGTTAACACAATACCTACCCACCTTTAGAGCTTTGGTTGCAACTGCATCAAAAGTTAAGGATTGCATCCAAAGTACATCATTTCAAGCTGAATTCTCCACCACCAACCTGAACAGTGATGAGGAATCTAGTTCTAACTCAACCCCACCTTATGTCATAGAGTAGTTCAAGTTCAGCTAATTTGACTTGTCTGAGATTGAATTCCAAGTCTAAACCTGAGTCCAAGTCTGAATCTCGAAAGTCTGAGTCCAAATCTGAGTCGGAGTCTGTCATCTTATTTTTCTTTATTCTCGTTGACCATAGTTGTTCCTTTTGTTATCTTGCAATAAAATTTCTTTTATAATAATGCACATACATTTTCTTTATGTATGAGCCATAAAAAAAGAGAGAGAAAAAAATAAAAAAACAAAAAAAAAAGAGAAAAAGAAAAAGAGGAAAAAAGAGATGAATGAACAATCAATTAAACCCTCCACAATTAGCATAAATCAGAATTTGAGGTGCTCATAAATTAGCTATCGCTTCATCGGCTCCTAATCAAAGAATATCAAAACAATTGAAGCATAAAGAGCAAACAAAATGAAATTACTTATTGCACATTAGGTAATCAAACAATGCACCTCAACAAGGGCAATAAGTTCAGAGAAAACCTTCCAAATCCAAAATTCAAAGGTCTGATCCATCAAAGAAAAATAGCTAAACATGGTGGAATGTTTTCTCCCAAATTTCATTAATTCAAGCTCGCTAAGTTGAAAACCCAAAAGGGTAGCTTAGGCAAAAGTCAGAGCTAAAAGAGAGAGAGAGCTCATCCAAGTCATCTTTCCTCATATCCAAAGTTGTCATCTTCAATCAATTTGTTTCATCTCATGTCTTCAAAGTCATCCTTCTTAACTAGAGGTTTATTCTCTAAGGATATACAATCTTCTATGCCCTTATCATATAATGGGGGCATGTCTTTTTAGATCACCATCTGTTGTCAATCCATCTTGTCGCTTAGCTCAAAGAGCTAAGGCACACTTCCTCATACATATCTCTAGTCTATCACATTCTTATCTCTCATTTTGGAAGCATGATCCCTAATTTGTCTTCTTCCACTAGCCCTTTAGCCATTCCTAAGGGCTCTTTGTTTCAACTAGCGCAATTTACAATTAAGTGTCACTGTAAGAGTCTTTTCAATCTCAAATAATAAAAAAATCTTGACTTGCTATTTTCCATGATTCATGCTACAAAAAGCAAAATCATACAATCTCCATGATTCTTTTTAGAAGTTTACCTTCAAACCATTCTTGAATTTTATGGAATCATATTGTTCCATCCGAAGCCTCATCGACAAATCATACCACATACCACCCATTCCTTGGCATAATCTCAAAATGAGTAAAACTAAAATTCCCAAGTCTATCAGGACTTATCATCTTTAAATCTAGTTTCCTTGGCAAAATCAGAAGTCGAGGCATATCTCCCAAAAAGCTTTCATCAAGAAGCCTAAACCAAAAGCCTTCATCAAGAAGCCCAAATCCAAAAGCCTCAAAGCAGCAGCCTAAATCCAGAAGCCATCATTAAAAAGCCCAAATCCAAAGAGTCTTCATCAAGAAGGTCAAATCCAGAAGTTTCAACCTACCTTTAAACTAAGAAGCCTTCGTTAAGAGGCACATGACCCAAAAGCCTTCGCCATGAAGCCCACTTCCAAACAGCCTTCGCCATAAAGCCCACTCCCAAAAAGCCTTCGCCATGAAGCCCACTCCCAAAAAGCCTTCACCATGAAGCCCACTCCTAAAAAGCCTTCATCATGAAGCGCACTACTAAAAGGCCTTCATTTATGAAGCCTATGATCTCCTCTAAGGCAGAATCAGACTAAGCCTTTCAAATGGATTTCCTAACTAGACCTACCCTCCTTAGCCAAGACCTTTCCTTACAAGGACTAATCCTCAACTGTAACTTTCAATGGGCAAATCGAGTCAAACCACCCATGTTGACATTCCTACACCCCTTGTCTTTTAGAGACATAAGCTTCTCTAAATCTAACACCAAGGCCGAACAGATAACTTTGATCCCAATCCTTCTACCACTAAAGCCAAACAGATAGCTTTGATTATAATCCTCCCAACACCAAAGCCAAACAGATAGCTTTGATCCTAATCCTTCCAACACCAAAGCCAAATAGATAACTTTGATCCTAATCCTTCTAACACCAAAGCCGAACAGATAGCTTTGATCCCAGCTTTTCTAACATCAAGGCCGAACAAATAGCTTTGTTCCTATTCCTCCTAACATCAAAGCCAAATGGATATCTTTGCTTATAATCCTCCCAACACCAAAGCCGAACAGATAGCTTTGATCTTAATCCTTCTAATACCAAAGCCAAACAGATAGTTTTGATCCCAACTTTCCCAACCACCAAAGCCAAACAGATATTTTTGACTATAATCCTCCCAACCACCAAAGCCAAACATATAACTTTGATCCCAATCTTCCCAAACATCAAAGTCAAACATATAACTTTGTTCATAATAGTAAGGCTAAACAGGTGGCCTTGCTAAACCAATTTGAATTCCCTAGGCGGACCAAATCTCCAATTCTTAAGGTCTAGGCAGAACAGATAGCCTTGATTAAAATTCACCAAATCATCTTTACCTTCAACAATTAGACTAGACATATAGCCTTAATTAAAGATCCACATGACCATTCTCACATCCAACTCTGAGGTTAAGCTAATAGCCATTGACAAAATCTCATTTATCCTATGGGCCACCACCTTTATCAACCACCTGTCATACCTCTCAGTGGTCCTAAATGAGATTCCAAAATAAACAACATGATAACTCCTTAGCCAGCCACCACTTGATAGCTCTAGCAATGGGAGCTATGATTTGCACAAACTCTAGGAAGAAAGAAAAACTGTGGTCACATCTTGGGTCTACCTCATTTGCCTCAAGACCTTCATCCCTTAGTGGAAAGTCATTCAAACCAAGCCTAATAAGCAAACCACTCAACATCCATGGCCCCCAATCATGAGAGATCTAATCTTTTACTATTGGCAGTGCTAAATATGTCCTTTGGAGGCAAGCTGCAAGCAAACATCTTATCCGACCTCTAATTGAGTCTCAGTAAGGCATGTGTGGACTGAAAATAGGGCCTACCACCTGAAAATGATCCATCGCCACACTTTCAAAACTTGAAATAGACACCCACAAAGCACCCCTAACAGAAAGGGTAAGAATAGATAAATTTTCTCACTTGGTGAATAACTGGCAAGACAGTTTGTCTATCATTAGTGGCTCCACCAGCATAGCCCTAATAGACCCATAACTGACACTCAAATAGAAAATAAAGGCCCTCATGTTAAACCTCTGCACCCCTTATATCTCCTTAGTTACTGGAATCATGAAAGTTCCAATCACAGTGGTCAAATTCACTTGACCATCACCAACCATCATCTAGCTTGCAATATCCTGAGGCAAGTCAAAAACTCCTGAAAAATTCAAAAAAAAAAAATGCCGGACTTTGAACTCTGGCACCACTAGAGTTGCCTTTGAGTCGTAGTCAAGCCATATTCCCTATCTCGCTAAAATAGGCATAGCTCCTCCTCAGCAGCACCAAAATAAAAACCACAGGCCACCATATTCCAAAATCTGAAGCAACCCCTTGAACTCCTCGTAATACCACCATGGTAACCATCTCATTCCAACCTAAGTTGAGTTTCTCAACTTTATCGAGTTCCTCAGTCTATAAATGCATGTTTCCACAGGACACAAAAGTCATATAAAAAAATTGCATTCACAAAGTAACTGTGTGAATCCACCCTCATGCATCCATGCAACCATTTATTACAGGCATCATCACAAATCATATATGGCATAGAAGTCAGGCAAAAGGTCCATGAATTCTAAAACATACATGCATCATCTATGTACCAGCACCTATGCATCATCTGTGTACCAGCACCTATGCAATCATACATCATCATGCATAAGCCGAGCCAATAGCCTTACTAACCTCTCCTAAAGCTAACCAGTTCTTCCTCAAAGCTGACTGATACCTCTTAAAGTTGACCAATGCCTCTTTGAAGCTAAATGATACCTTTCTAGATCTAATCAATGAAGCATGACTTCCAGAGTCCCTTTACTTCTAGAAAAATTCCTTTGAGCCTTTTGAAAAGCCCAACCCCTCACATTTAGAAGCCTAAGTTTCTTTAGCACAACTAAAATCTTGTCAGAATCTTTCAAGCTGACTCGCCATAAGTCGAGGCTCTTCCTCAGAATCTTGCGAGCCGACTCGCCATAGGTTAAGGCTCTCTTTTCACTAAATTATCTTGTCCAAAATCATCTTTACCTCTATCATTAAGGCTGAATAGATAATATTGATTGAAATTTACCTAAATCATCTTTACCTCGAACATTAAGGCTGGATAGATAACCTTAATTAAGATTTACCCAAATCATCTTTACCTCCAACATTAAGGCCGGACAGATAGCCTTGATTAAGATTTACCTAAATCATCTTTACCTCCAACATTAAGGCTGGACAGATAGCCTTTATTGAGATTTACCCCAAACCTTTTTTACTTCTAATATTAAGGCCGAACAGATAGCCTTGATTAAGATTTACCCAAATCTTTTTTATATTAAGGTTGGACAGATAGCCTTAATTAAGATTTACTCAAATCATCTTTACCTCCAATATTAAGGCTGGACAGATAGCCTTGATTGAGAAACCTTCTTTATCCCCAACATTAAGGCCAAACAGATAGCCATGATTGATTAAGGCCAAACAGATAGCCTTGATTGAGATCTACCCAAATCTTCTTTACCTCCAACGTTAAGGCCGGACAAATAGCTTTGATTGAAATTCACCAAACCTTCTTTGTCTTCTAACATTAAGGTCAGACAGATAGTCTTGATTAAAATTCACCAAACCTTCTTTGTCCTCTAACATTAAGGCCAAACAGATAGCCTTAATTGAAATTCACCAAGACCATTCTCCTATCCAACATCAAGGCCAGACCAATAGCCATTGATAAAACCTCATTTATCCTAGAGGGCTTCCTCCTAAAGGACCTGACAATGACACACAAGCCTAGAGTCTAACATGGCACCTCTTCCCAACATTCACTATTATCAGAATCACCTTTTGTTCAAAGCTAATTCTGATGAGGAGGCAACTGTGAACCCTCAATTTTACACTCTCATCATCCAACCACAACCTTAACACTTGCTGAGTTTAATGTGTTACGCAGAGCCATTATGGTAGTCCCGCTAACTGGTTAGAGGGCGGGGATTCGGGGCTAGCTCCCCTAAAAGAAAATTTTTTAGGCTTCATTTACATTGCCACTAGACATCCAAATTTTCTAAACTCCTCCATACCAACCAATTTTTTTTTTTAAAAAAAAGAGAAATCTTGAAAAATGTGCCAGTGCCACGTGGCATGCCACATAGTAGGCGTGCGACACCGCGTCAAAACTGTGCAACGCCGCACACCCCATATGCGGCGTGCCGCAAAAGCCTAGTGTGGCACCGCACAGGCCTGATGCAGTGCCGCACTAGGTTCTGCGAACTTCTGACCTCTTGTAGGCCTCACCTGGGTAAAAAATGACTTTTTTACCCTTTTCAATATAATTTTCAACCATTTCTAGCCTTACCCCTCATGGTCTTTTCACATTTTCACTACTTAAACTATCCTGACTTTCCTTTTCCTATAAATACTCCCCTTCATCCTTCATTCCAACACACCTCTTGAATTTGAGTAGATTGCTATCCTCAAATTCCTCTCTTCTTCTCCCTCCAATCACTCTCTAATTAATTAATTAATCTTTTTAATTAATTAATTATCTCACCCTAACCAAGTTAATTAATCTTTTTTAATTAACAAAAACTCTTTTTTAATTAATCACTCAATTAATTAATTAATTAATCTTTTTAATTAATTAATTAATTAATCATTCTTTTTTTCAAAAATCATTCTTTTTTTCAAAAATCAAGTTAATTCTTTTTCTTAATCCACCCTTCATCCAAATTAATTAATTAGTTATTTTAATTAATTAATCCATCAATCCATCAATTTCATCATATTAATTAGTTAATTAATCATTTTAATTAATTAGTTAATCTTTCAATCCATCTAATCACCCCGGTTCCGATAAAACAGAATTTCGGTCTGTTAAAATCCTCCGCCCACCAAAAGTAAAGATATCAGCCTTTTTCCTCACTTTCAAAACACTCAAACCAAAATCAATCTGATTAACTTTTAAACCCCCAACTTAATCGAAGAACGAACTACGTGGGTTTTGATCCCCATTCAATGGGGTACGTAGGCACATTTGAAATCTAAATCCAAACCTTAAATCCAAATCTCTATCAATCTCTTTTTCCCTTTTTAATTTATGGATATTTTATTTTAATTTTCTCATTACACTCATGTCATATTCATGCATCTTATTTACAAATATCATCTTATAATATTTGTCATTCATGAAATCAATTTTCAAGTCAAATTAAATTTAAGAGTCAAATTTAGATTATTCAAAACTAAAACCCTAGTCCCCGAACTCAACCTGGTTTGAAACTAGTGATTTTATCCATGGGCAAATTAATTAAAAATTAATGAATTAGAGTCAACTGGATTTTTCCTTAATTTTCCCATTTAAAAATAAGTTAGGTTGGCGACTCCCAAAAATTATTTTCAAAATCAACCAATCCGAACCCGAGGGTTCCATCGTGAGTCTAAACTTGAATGAGCATCTCGGTTCTCTCTAGCGGGCTGGGTTAGTGCTCGAGCGAGGCTTCACAGCACCTAAAATACCTCCGTCCAGGGTTTTTGTCACTCCATGAGGTCCTTAGTAAATAAGGCAACCCACATTCACATTGTGGAACTATTAATTGCGCCATTTAAGAAGAGGCAAGGAATTTTTAGAGTTTTTAAATGTTGTTAATTTTATTTATACTCGCAAGCGCACGAATCACTGATTCTATAGATAAGTGATAACGAGATCATTCCCACGGAGAGAGTTATGAAAATAATTACAGAAAAACTTAATTAAACCACACTAATTTAATTCTAACCTAGTTCCAAATAATTTTTTTTAGATAATGATAAAGAGATGTAAAGTAAAAACGTCAAAATTATACAATTAAAGATAATTGAACTTGTGAAATAAAATTCAAATAAAATATTACTAAGATTTCATAATTCACCAATGTTTAATTAATAATTTTTATAACGTATTGATTCTAATTTTCAGAAGATAGTTTAGAAATCAATCTTTTTATCTTCTATTGATTTTACTACTAAGCTCAGTTTTATTAAATTCTCAAATAAATTTTGCTTCACTTCAAAAGTGTAATTTCTAAGCATTATATGTATACAATTTAATGGAAAACACATAATCAAAGAAAATTACTTTTCTTTCAATAAAAACCAAGTATAGATAATTTTTCTAACAATCAAAAATACATGATAGAATTGATGAAAGGATATTATCAAAAATTGAAACCAAAATCATAAACATTAAATTGCAAAATATTTAGAATCAAGACATAATAGAAATTAATAATCTAACATGGTTTCATCATCCACCTTAGTAAAATTAAAACTTAGAAAGACATAATTAAAACAACAAAATAAACAAAAGAACCCATTTTAGCAATTTGGATTCTTAATTTTAAAATCTCAACTTCTTCCTTATTTTCTCAATTCTTTCCCTCACAAGCTCTACTCTTTTGCTAAGCCATTTCCCTTCTATTTATAAGCATGAATGGCTAGATGGCAAGTTGATGAAGAAACTAATTTTTAAATGATTTTTCTTCTTTAGCATCAAATATATGACTTTGATCTTTGAATTCTTGGTTTTCTTTAGTTGGCTTGCATAAGGATGGTTGGTGATGACTTGAATTTTTGCAAATTTTCTTCTTTAGCATCAAATATATGACTTTGATCTTTGAATCCTTTATTATCCTTAGTTGGCTTCCATAAGAATGGTTGGTGAGCTCTTTAGTCTCCATTGCATATTTGAAGATGGTGTCATTTTTTAAAAGAAAAGAAAATTGCTTAGTTGATTTAATTGAAAAATTATTTCTTTCACAAAATTTATTATTATTATTTATGCAAGTAAAAGACTATAATTTTACTCAATTTTCAAGCTTTCACCATTTTATTTCCTATTTCATAAAAATATTATTAAATAAAAATATTTATTTAATAAATGAACAACAAAAAATAAATTTAAGGGCTATTAATATGTATTAAATTATGCTCATCAAATACCCCCAAACCTAGATTTTGCTAGTCCTCGAGCAAAAACAAAACCTAAACTAGTCTACTTTTATAAGAAATCACGATTGCATTTAGCATATGCAATAAGCCTTTAAACCTCTAGGTGGCCCATAGAGGACGAGTTGTAGTCTTGTGAGGGCTTTCAGCGGTGATACCCACAAACATCTGTAAAAATCTAAACTTCTAACCATTTATCTCAAAGAACAATAAAATATCATAGCTTTGAAATCAAACAAGTATTAAATTGAATACATATCCAATCAAAAGTTAATTCATCTTGCAACAATCATACTCAAGTGAGTGTGTGAATTAGACAATATTAATAATAAATGTGATTTGCATGCTTCAAACAAGTAAAATTCTCATAACCTTACTATAACAATCATTCAATTTCTAACAAAAGAATTAAGTATCATAAGCTTCGCCTTTGGTACAAATCTCCACTACTTTGAAGGTATCACATGAGATCAAAAGGTCTTTAATATTGGTTGTAATAGGGCCATAGGGTATGATGTGGCTAAAAAATGAAAGGGATAGGAGATTACACAAGTTCTAAAGACTTCATAGAGTTAAAGACATCATAGTATTTTGTAAGAGACACTTCTCAAAACCCATAGAAACATATAAAATGTAGCCAACTATTATTATGTTGACCTTTATTTATTCTAACCTCCACTTATAATATCAAAAATTTAATCTTCAAACTCAAGAATTTTTTTTTTTACTCTTTATATATATATATATATATATTAGAATCAAGATTTTTTTTTTTATCCCAAACTTTTAAGAAATGTCTCTTGATCATGATATTTATCTTTTTATCTCTATTTCATCTTTAGAATAAGGGTAAAGATATAATCATATTTATGCCAAGTGAGAAATGTGGTTACCAAAGAAAACAGTTAATCAATGTAGGCTCAAATTGGCTCACTAAAGGGATGTTCTCTTGGAACATCAATTGGGGAACTAGTTTATTTGGCTTTGTGGTGAAAATCCTAATACCTTAATCATTTTACAAGTGATGCTCGATCAGTCGTTCGCCTCGAAAGACCTTAAGGGAAAGTTCTAATATATAGTTCTTTCAAATCAAAATTAAAATGATCATCAAGGTAAAGGTATAAGAACACACCTATTCTAGCATACTTGTCTTTTTACAAAACAATCATAGCTATTGTGAGAAAAGAGTTGAGTATAATCATTGTGAAAATAAATTAATCAAAGAATGTCATCAAAATTCAAATTAATACTCATTACCAGTCAAAGCCATGACATTAAAGCTCAATTCTCATCGCAGTAATTGAAAGTTTTTTTTTTTTTTTTTTTGAAAACAAGAAAAGAAAATCACAAAAAATTGAAAACAATAAAAGAAAATCACAAAAAATACAGATGCATATCAAGAGTAACAAAGTTTTTTTTTGTTTTTTTTATTTTTTTTAAAACAAGAAAATAAAATCACAAAAAATACAGATGCATATCAAGAGTAAGAAAGTAACTATTTACTCTGCCATATGAAATTTTAGTGAATCGGACCTTAGAAATAATTGAAAAAACATAATTTTTTTTTTAAATAACAATTTCTCCACCCCTAAACTTAGCTGAGACATTGTCTCCAATGTCTACTATAAATAAATAAGGAGTAGAGGACTTCCCTTGATCAAGTGCAACAAAAAAAAATAAGAAAAATAATAAAATGCAATAAGAAAAACTATAAGAGTTAGGGAAGTTACAACTGAAGATTCAAGTCTGGTCCACATTTCTTGCTGCTACTGGCCATAGGATGCCAAACTATTTGTGCCATCAATGGATTAAGTTCGGACATAAATTTTTGCAGTTGGTCAATCAATTGATCAATAGTTGAAGCAGAGACTAGGATGTGTCAACTCACCGGTGTCATAAAACCCTGTTCCATGGCATGATTGAGAAAAGATAGCAAACCATCACAAAAACCATCAACATTAAGTAATCCCAATGGCTTTTGAAGAACTGTTAATTGGGTCCAAGATGGAATGGTGAAGATATTTTCAAATGTTTCTAAACCACCAGGTAATGTAATAAAAGCATGAGCATTGAGATTCATATATGCCATTCGTTCATACATGCTTATGACTTGTAATCCATTACCTATAGTTCCACCAGTGATGTGTTTATTTTAAGCCAAAGCCTTTAGAACTACTCTTAGGACTTTGCTACCTCCAATATATGCAGAACTTGCAACACAACCCCTTAACCCTAAACTATCTCTCTCAAATACTAAATCAGTTTTTCGTTCAGCTAAAATCCTACCAAGTTCATTAGCTGCTATCAAGTAATCTCTTTTCTTACTAGAGTTTGGACTATAAAAGACACAAATAGTTTTGAATTTGTGTGTTGAGGGTTTTGCCATTTTTTTTCTTTTTTTTTTTGGTTCACAGATTTCTTCAAGAGGTTGTGCGCATATTGAAAATAACGAATGTGCATATAAAGAAAATAACATAGTTAAAGAATAGTTCAACAGGGTAAAATAATTGTTAACAGAAAAAATAAAGATTAAAAAAATAACAATAACAAACAAAAATAATTAATGTTGTGTGTACAAATGTCAAAAAGAAAACCTTGAAAAACTAAAATCAGACATTAAAAGACTACAAAGTTAACTAAAATAGAAAAATCTGCCGAAAACGAAAATCTAGGTGCTAAAAATTCAAAAAGTAACTGCAGAGTATTGAAAAATGCACAAAAGTAAAAAAGTTAGTCATACACCTGGTCATGAACAGTAGTTGTGACTGTGGCTCACATCTTCCTTTGGTTTTACGTCTGGTAACGGCTTAAACGCCTTCTATGAGTCGAGAATATACTTCCCATCTAATTTTCTTATTAACTGGCAAACAAGGTTTTTAATGTCAAATTCCCTAGACTATAACGATGTTTCTCTTCTTTGAATAAGCTCCATAAATCTAAAAGAGTACGTTGAACTTGTCCACATGGATGCTTCTCAAAAGTCTATAGGATATTATCCAAAGACTCCTTACTCAGTCCATCCTTTATGAATTGAATTTTATCTTCTCGATTTATGGATGCATATCTAATATTTTTACAGCGTGTGTTGCAATTCTATCTTGCACACTTATAGCAAACTCCCATTCTCTTTGCTCTTCTCTTCTTTGAGTAAGAAATTCTTCCTGTACCTGGCAAACATTTAACAAATGATTCATTTAATTCACCTACCAGTCATACTTTAGCTTCTATGATCCAGCGAATATCTTTAGGAAGATTCAAACGTCTAAATGCCTTCATTCTTTCTAGTCTACATTCGTCAATTTTTCTAAGTACATCTTGGGGAAGAGTTGAAAACCTGTTTCTGAATGTAGCAAGAGATGCTTCCATATCTAGCTAAAAATTTTGTATTCTATACTTACAAAACAAAGAATAAATGTTAAATATAAACAAAAATTAGTTACACAAAGAGAAAGAAAAAAAATGACATAAATGAATTGAATTGATCCTAATAAATAGGATCACTCAAAAGTGCTTCTTCCACTGTTGTTGATTCCAGCTCCAAAAATGGTTTCAATCTTTGTCCATTGACTTTAAATATATCACTATTTTTTGGATTTTCAATTTCAACTGCTCCATATGGAAATGCAGTGTGAACCAAAAATGGGCTTAACCATCGAGAACTCAAGTTTCCAGGAAATAGATGCAAACGAGAATTGTATAAAAGGACTTTTTGACCAGGAGTAAAATATTTTCTCAAAATATTTTTATCATGAGAAATTTTCATTTTGTCCTTATACCATTTTGCACAATCATAAGCATCAGTTCTAATTTCCTCTAACTCATTCAATTGAAGCATTCGTTGAGCACCAACTTTATCTAAAGAGAAATTTAATTGTTTGATTGCCTAATATACTCTATGTTCCAATTCTACTGGTAAGTGACATGGTTTTCCATAAACAAGTCTAAAAGGGGACATTCCAATAAGGGTTTTAAATGTTGTACGATAAGCCCACAATGCATTATGTAATTTCAAAGACTAATCTTTTCTAGTGGGGTTAACCGTTTTCTCAAGAATGTGTTTGATTTCCCTATTTGAAATTTCAACTTGACCACTTGTTTGTGGGTGATAGGGAGTAGCTACTTTATGAGTAATGCCATATTTCTTCATCAAATGCTCAAAATGCTTATTACAAAAGTGCTTTCCTCGATCATTAATGATTGCTCGTGGTGTACCAAATCTAGAAAAAATGTGTTCTTTCAAAAATTTCACCACAACCTTATGATCATTTGTTCTACATGCACTTGCCTCTACCCATTTGGATACATAATCAACGGCAACAAGGATGTACAAGTTACCAAAAGAATTAGAAAAAGGTCCCATAAAATCAATACCCCAAACATCAAATAATTCAACCACAAGAATTGAATTTAAAGGCATTATATTTCTACAAGAAATACTTCCTAATTTTTGGCATTGATCACAAGATTTATAATACACATGACTATCTCTAAACAATGTAGGCTAATAAAATTCACATTGCAAAATTTTTGTAGCAGTTTTCTTTGCACTAAAGTGGCCTCCACAAGCATGGTCATGACAAAAAGAGATAATATTTTTTTGTTCACTTTCAGGCACACATCTCCTAATCACTTGATCAGGATATTTAAACAAGTATGGATCATCCCAAAAAAATTTCTTTACCTCAGCTAAAAATTTTGTTTTATCTTGGTTACTCCAATGGCTTGGCATATGACCAGTAACAAGAAAATTTACAATATCAGCAAACCAAGGTAACTGTGATATGGACATGAGTTGTTCATCATGAAAAGTCTCTTTGATGGGACAATCTTTATCAACAGATTCCACTATTAGTCTAGACAAATGATCAACCACAATATTTTTAAAACCTTTCTTATGACGAATTTCAAGGTCAAACTCTTATATTAACAAAATCTATCGAATCAAGCGAGGCTTAGCATCTTTTTTTGACAAAAGGTATTTCAATGCAGCATGATCAATATAGATAAAGACTTTGGATCCAACAAGATAAGATCTAAATTTGTCCAAGGCAAACACTACAGCAAGCAACTCTTTCTCAGTGGTTGAATAATTAAGGTGTGCATCAGTAAGAGTTTGACTTGCATAATAGATCAAGACAAGTAGCTTATTAACTCCTTGGCCTAAAACAGCACCAAGTGCATAATCAGAGGCATCACACATGATCTCAAAGGGAATACTCCAATTAGGTGGTCTAATGATGGGTGTAGATGTCAACAAGATTTTAAGCTTTTTAAAGGCTTGAAGGCATTCATTATCAAAGATAAAAGGTGTTTCTTTTGCAAGTAAGTTACATAAGGGCCGAGAGATTTTATTAAAATCTTTGATGAATCTACGGTAGAAACCAGCACGACCTAAAAAGGAACAAATTTCTTTTATAGTGCGAGGTGGAGGAAGGCTAGAGATTAAGTCTATCTTTGTTTTATGTACCTTAATTCCTTGTTGTGACACTATATGACCCAGAAAAATTCCCTTTTTAACCATGAAATGGCATTTTTTCCAATTTAACACAAGATTTTTCTCTTTACATCTAATCAAAACCAAGGTCAAGTGATGCAAACATTCATCAAAGCTAGAACCAAAGACAGAAAAATTATCCATGAATATCTCAAAAAAATGCTCAACCATATCAGAAAAAATACTTATCATGCATCGTTGAAATGTAGCAAGTGCATTGCATAACCCAAAGGGCATGCGTCGATAGGCAAAGGTTCCAAAAGGACAAGTGAAAGTGGTTTTCTCTTAATCCTCAAGTGCAATTGGGATTTGATTATATCCAGAGTAACCATCAAGAAAACAATAGTATGCATGACCAGATAATCTCTCAAGCATTTGATCAATAAAAGGAAGTGGGAAATGATCTTTCCTTGTGATAGCATTCAACTACCTATAATTAATACAAACACACCATCTAGTTTGGATTTGAGTGGGAATTAGTTCATTTTCTTCATTTTTCACTATTGTTATGCCAGATTTCTTTGGAACTACTTGCACAGGACTCACCCATGTACTATCAAAAATAGGGTAAATGATACCTACATCTAAAAGTTTTATCACCTCAGCTGTAACAACTTCTTTCATATTGGGATTTAGTCATCTTTGGAATTCATGGCTTGGTTTAACATTGTCTTCTAAATAAATTCTATGCATGCAAATTGAAGGACTAATACCCTTAATGTCTGAAATTGTCCACCCTATTGCTTCTTTATGATCTTTCAAAACATCAATCAGCTTGTTTTCTTATTCAACCTCTAAATCAGATGCTATGATAATGGGTAAAGTTTCTAATGGTCTTAAAAATGAATATTTCAATGACTCAGGCAATGGTTTCAAGCCTAACTTTTGTGATTTAGGAATTAACTCTTTAGATTTTGTGATAAATAGAGGTTCAATTTTGGCTTTCCATTTGTTTGTATCCATTAGTGGAATAGATTCTAGTAAAGAATTTACCTCACTAATTGAATTTTCAACATCTAAGTCCATGCCAAATTGAGTTAAACATTTCTCAAATGAATCATTTTTATTCATTTCCAAAAAACAATCATTGATCACACTTTCAATCATGTTAACTTCACACAAATCATGATTGTCAATTGGTTGACGAGAAACATTAAACACATTAAGTTCAACAGTCATATTACCAAATGATAATTTCAAAACACCACTTCGACAATTGATAATTGCATTGGATGTGGCCAAAAATGGTCTTCCTAAGATGATAGGAATTTGATCCTTTGTGTTTTCAATAGGCTGAGTATCAAGAACAATGAAATCCATTGGAAAGTAAAACTTATCAACTTTGACCAAAACATCTTCTATGAAACCTCTAGGAATTTTGATAGACCTATCAACTAATTGGAGTATCACAGTTGTGGGTTTCAATTCACCTAACCCAAGTTGCTGATAGATAGAATATGGTAACAGATTCACACTTGCTCCTAAATCAAATAAAGCTCAGTTGATTTCATGATTACCAATGGTACAAGAAATTATCAGACAACCGGGATCCTTATACTTAATAGGAGTTTTATGTTGGAGTATGGAACTCACATGTTCAGTCAAGAATGCCTTTTTAGGAACATTTGTTTTCTTTTTTACTGTACAAATATCTTTCAAAATTTTGGCATAAGCAGGTACTTGTTTGATAGCATCAAGAAGAGGGATATTAATGCTAACTTGCTTAAACACCTCTATAATGTCACTATATTGGGTACCTTTCTCTTTTGAGACAAAGAATGAGCTTTTGGAACATAAGGCAGTGATTAATTGTCTTTTTCAATTGAGTCTTTGGATGATGAAATTTCAAGATGATTCTTTTGACTCTCTTTTTGAGGTTCAGATGTATAATCAGGTTTGACTATGCATTTTCCAGACCTAAAAGTAGTTATGGATTTAACTTCTTCATTAGAACTTGATGAACCTACCTCATATTGACCTTTTAGATTTGGAACAGGTTGACTAGGAAATTTTCCTTTTTCCCTTTCAGCTACAGCAGTTGCAAGTTGGCCCAATTGTGTTTCAGGTTTTTGAATGGATTGAGAATTTGATTGCAAAACTTGTTGGGTTGATTGCATGAACTGTTGTAAAGTATCTTCTAAAGAAGGTTTCTTCTGCAATGGAGCAAAGAATTGGGAAGCATTTTGAGGATATGGTGGATTTGAATGACCAATGTGCTGATTGGACATATTATATTGATGACTTTAATTCATTGGAGGCTGGTTTTGTCTCCATGAAAAATTAGGATGATTTCACCAATTTGGATTATATGTGGGGGCATATGGGCTATCAGATGATTTTCCATAAGAATTGAGTGCATTTGCTTGTTCAGAGAATGCTTCCTATTAATTTGGCATTGAAGGACAAAATTGAGCAGTATGAGATATACTAGAACATAAGGCACACAACTCATTCCTAGTGTTTGTTTGAGAATTCATGGATTAACTTAACATTAAGGCTTCCACTTTCCTAGATAAACTAACTAGAGTAGTTTTCAAATCGCTTTCGTCTCTCTCTCTTATCTCATAAATGCCTCCTCTCTTGGTTACATGAGTGGATTTGGCTCTCGAATCTAAACAATTCTATTGCTGAGAATTTACAGCTAATGTTTCAAGTGAATCCCAAGCTTGACTACTTTGCAGATGCAAGAATTTTCCATCATGCATGGATTGAATCATTTGACGATTTAATGGAATTAAACCATCATAAAAATATTTTACCAATCTCCAAATTTCAAAACCATGATGGGGACACTTTAAGATCAAATCATTAAAACTTTCCCAACACTCATAAAATTCTTCTCCCTCTTTTTGGTAGAATTCAGAAATTTCTCTCTTAAGACTATCAGTTTTGGACATGGGAAAGAATTTTGACAAAAATTTACTAACTAGTTGATCCCAACTAGTAATTGTTCTTGCTTGAAGGGAATTTAACCAAGCTTTTGCTTTTAGTGAAAATGGAAATAGCCTCAACCTCACTAAATCATCAGAAAATTTTTGGAAGCGAAATGTGGAACAAATATCCAAGAATTCTTTAACGTGCATGTATGGATCTTCTCTCTCTAAACCATAAAAAGATGGTAACAATTGAATTATGGCTAGTTTAAGCTCAAAATGAGTTGCATTAGTTTCAGGTAAAACTATGCAAGAGGGAGAATTGGCAGTGACAGGAGAAAAATATTCTAAAAGAGTTTTTTCTCTTTCAACATGGACATCATTATCTCTTAGATTTTCCATATTTTCATGATTTATTTCACCTCTGGATATTTTTATTGATGATTCAATTTTAATATCACTTAAAGATAATTCTTTTTTAACCAAATGACACTTTGAATCACGCTCTCAAGCTAGCATAAACTTAATAAAATTAAATTAACTTATTTCAATACCAATTATAAAATGAAACAAACGAAAATAAAACTAAAAATATTAATAATAAGAATACAGCAAAAATAAAATAAAATAAAATTTCTCTTTTAAAGTGTATAAAAATGAAAAATGTGCAACTAATAAAGCTCCAGGAAAAATTAGGGGGTCACAATGGGCCACTTAAGTCCCAGTTTCCTTATGCAGATGAATAATTGGCCTTTTTAACAAAGTTTATTAAATTGTGCATTTAATCACACTTATAAACCAAAAGATAAAGCAAAAATAAAATAGACAATGCGAATCAACTTTAAAAAAAATAAAAATAAAAATTCAAATAATTCAACGTAACAAAAAAATATTTAACTCTAATTTTTTTTAAAACAATAAAGATCCTAGAAATAAAAAGAAATAATTAAAAAAATATAAATATATATAAACGTGGAACTTTATGACCCAAGCCTAAAATAATAATAATAATAATAATATTGAAAATAAAAAAAATTGCAGAAAAATAAATTAATTATCTATAGTAACTAACTAACCATATAAGAAAAATACGAAACCATGCAAAACACGTGAATAGTAATCGAGTTGCTACAGTAACCTAATTAAAATTTTTTGCACTATTCCAACTCAACTCAACTCAACTCAGTGCTATTGAAATTGAATTTTTTTTTTCAAATATGCAAAAATTAACAAGAAAATTTTTACAACAAAAACTAATATTATTTTATGACTAAAAATAAAAAAATAATGAAATAATAATACAAAATAAAATAAAAAATTTACAATAAGTAAGATTTAACTAGTAGAAGAATTAAACAAATCTTGATCTAATGAGTTTTCTTCTTTCTTTTCAATGTCTCCCCAGCAACAGCACCAAAAATTTATTGTTAAATTTATTTATACTCGCAAGCGCATGAATAACTGATTCTGTAAATAAGTAGTAATGAGATCGTTCTCACAGAGAGAGCTATGAAAATAATTATACAAAAACTTAATTAAACCACACTAATTTAATTCTAACCTAGTTCCAAATAATTTTTTTTAGATAATAATAAAGAGATGTAAAGTAGAAACGTCAAAATAATACAATTAAAGGTAATTAAACTTGTGAAATAAAATTCAGATAAAATACTACCAAGGTTTCAGAATTCACCAATGTTTAATTAATAATTTTTATAATGTATTTATTCTAATTTTTAGAAGATCAATCTTTTTATCTTCTATTGATTTTACCACTAAGCTCAATTTTATTAAATTCTCAAATAGATTTTGCTTCACTTCAAAAGTGTAATTTCTAAGTATTATATGTATACAATTTAATAGAAAACACATAATCAAAGAAAATTACTTTTCTTTCAATAAAAATCAAATATAGATAATTTTCCTAATAATAAAAAATACATGATAGAATTAATGAAAGGATATTATCAACAATTGAAATCAAAATCATAAACATTAAATTGCAAAATATTTAGAATCAAGACATAATAAAAATTAATAATCTAACATGGTTTCATCATCCACCTTAGTAAAATTAAAACTTAGAAAGACATAATTAAAACAACAAAATAAACAAAAGAACCTATTTTAGCAATTTGGATTCTTAATTTTGAAATCTCAACTTCTTCCTTATTTTCTCAATTCTTTCCCTCACAAGCTCTACTCTTTTGCTAAGCCATTTCCTCTCTATTTATAAGAATGAATGGCTAGATGGCAAGTTGATGAAGAAACCAATTTTCAAATGATTTTTCTTCTTTAGCATCAAATATATGACTTTGATCTTTGAATTTTTAGTTTTCCTTAGTTGGCTTCATAAGAATGGTTGGTGATGACTTGAATTTTTGTAAATTTTCTTCTTTAGCATCAAATATATGACTTTGATCTTTGAATCCTTTGTTTTCCTTAGTTGGCTTCCATAAGGATGGTTGGTGAGCTCTTTAGTCTCCATTGCACATTTGAAGATGGTGTCATTTTTCAAAAGAAAAGAAAACTGCTTAGTTGATTTTATTGAAAAATTATTTCTTTCACAAAATTTATTATTATTATTTATGCAAGTAAAAGATTATAATTTTACTCAATTTTCGAGCTTTCACCATTTTATTTCTTATTTCATAAAAATATTATTAAATAAAAATATTTATTTAATAAATGAACAACAAAAAATAAATTTAAGGGCTATTAATATGCATTAAATGATGCTCATCATTAAATTTCGGTTTTGAAGAAGGATTTCAAAATTGAGATAATTAAACACCTAATCTAAAGAATTTGGTGTAATACCTCCTCCAAAATTACACCCTTAACTAAAGATTTTATAAAAAATTTCAAACCTTAGATGAAATAAAACCTAGCTTTAATCATTTTAGGGAGCAAGAAGATCGAGATACAAAGGGACAGAAAGAGAAGATCAAAAGATAACATCCACATAGAAAGGGAAAGATTCAAGTTCAAAAGATAAAAGGAGAGGTGAAGGAGAAAATCTAGACCAGAGGGAGATGAGATCGATTTGTCTCAGATCGAGGGAGAGAGGAGAAGGCAGATCGATGGAGGGGGAGAAAGAGAGAAAGGGAGGTAGTAAAAAAAATAATCTTCTCTCTCCAAATGCGTGTCAATCATGCATTGGCCAAAGTGGCATTGACTCTGACCAAGTGGAGCCCATTCATACTTAATTTACCTTGCTGACATGGTTGCCGACGTGTCAAAATGGAGACACAAGTTGATGACATGCCAATGACATGCCACTTTGACTAGTCCACATTGCTGACATGCTAAGCCACGTCAGCTAGACCGATGGTGTCAAATGACTGTATAATGAAACAATTTCAAAAGATCAGTGACAAATTTGAGAAGAAATCCTAGTTAGTAACCAATTTACAACAACGACAAAAGTTTAGTGACCTCCCTGAAATTTTACCCCATATATATATCTGTGTGTGTGTGTGTGTGCAAGTATTTATATATATGTGTACACACACACACACACACATATATATATATATACATATATACATACATATGTAGACACACACACACACACACACACACACACACACACACATATATATATATATATATATATATATGTATGTATGTAACATATATATATATATATATATATATATATATATATATATATATATATATATATATATATATATATATATATATATATACATATGTTACAACCATACATACATACATATATATATATATATATATATATATATATATATATATATATATATATATATATATATTATATATGTATGTATGTATGTATGTATGTATGTATATATATATATATATATATATATATATATATATATATATATATATATATATATATATATATATATGTATGTATATATCTAT